>JAZHYW010002580.1:0-56969 GCA_037355805.1 Ixodes ricinus
GTGCGCGTCGGGATGCCCGAGGTGAGGCCGCCGAAACCAGAGAACTGTGCGGAAGGCAAAAAAAAAAGTTGCGTTCAGTGAGAATTTGTGTCACAGCTCTGCTTGTAATTGGATCTACTTGGGTTCAACCACTCTTAAGGCTATTCTAACTGGCAGTATCATCAGAGAAAGAAGTTCCCGAGCACAACATCTCATGGATGGTGGTTGGCGAGTAAAGGGCTGTGCCGCAAACCCGTTGGTCTGCTCACCCAACGTGTCTCATGTGTCAGTGAACTGTTGACATGTATTAAATTGTATGTGTACTACATATCTTGTCCATACAAAACTCATTCTGACAACAAACTTGGCAATAAAACCACTCCTCCCATTTCCTTAATAAATGTGCAACAAATATTTCCGTGCTTTGACATCTACAGCCAGAAGGTACGCTACTGGCTCTTGGTGGACACTGGAGAGTACCTTTTAGATTTGTAAATGGGGATAAATCTGTTATTTGTATTTGGGAAGGTAATCTTCGTGGCATTTGGTCCAGAAACTTCAGACACGAGCTCAAGTATCTCGTATCATAACAGAACTCCAATTCAAAAAAGCCCTTTCTTGCCTTACAAATCAAGAATTGTACCCGTGGCACCACACACCACCAGTACAAAAAAAAAAAAAAAAAGAAAGGTGCATGTGATGCAGTGGCGTCACGAGGGTCAGCGGCACCCGAGGCGGTAGCCCGCCGCGACACCCCCCCCCCCCCGCTCTCGCGTGTCCCACCGCGACTCCTCCCCCCCCCCCGCTCTTGTGGCCCGCCGTGACACCCCCCTGAGCGCTGCACCCGGGGCGGTCCGCCCCCCGCCCCCCCTTGTGACGCCACTGATGTGATGTGTTATGTTCTGTTCACCAATGAGCTGATACTGCAGCCAAAGCTCCACGCATGAGCTAGCCTGCGCTCCTGGCTTTGAGACGTGAAGTTTTAGCAAAAGTGCTCGTTCTGCGGAAAAACACTTCAAAGCAGCATCCTTAAACTCTCGTGCTTGTGGCACTGGCTGCAGCCTCGGCTTAAGGGTGAACAGTGTGTAGTAGTTTCTCAGCGGCCGATACAGTTGGACTCCTTCCGGTAAAAGCATAGTTTAAGGTGGCATCCAAGATTGTGCATGCATTGTTTTTTTCTGCAAGTGAATATTTGTTTGATTATTTTTAAGATATTAGTCAGGACACTGTGCCCAAATGGGGAAAAAAAAGCTATGTGCACCAGACATGGTCGCAATATCTCAGCCACACGCATTCAAGCAGATTGAGAAAATCAACCCGTCTTAGAAATCGACATAAACAGATACACAAAACATTAAGGAAGGGGTAACCAAGGGGTTGCTAGAGGGCAGCTGTTTATGGAAAAACAGCGGACTGAGCCTTAAATTTCTTCCTTGAAAAGGAACAACTAGCAAGCCATTAAGGTGAAGGATAAAAAAAAAAAGGCAGAACTTGAATAGGCAGTTAATAAAGCATCCAGGAAGCATGCAAGTGCTCGCTGAGATGGCGTCATGTGCAGTACGCTGCTACTAGCATAGACCATGTCAAGGGTGCAGAAACCGTCAGGTAAAAGCAAAATCGCTGAGGCTAGAGTAGAGGAAAAACTCGTAATATACTATTTCCAAACCAAACAATGCCCGAGGCAAGTCGAGAACGAATCAGAAACAAAGCATCAAAAGCGTCTGCGGAATTCAATCCTGCGAGTAAGGAGAGACCGGGAAGTCGCACAGAACAAAGGCAGGCAGAAATAAAATTGTTTTTAATAAATGGGCATTGAAACACAAGAGACGCCTGCTGCCGAGCCGCAGAAAACTCAAAAACAGCTGGCGGAAACGCACAACGAGGCATTCCTCGCTTTTACAGGTGCGGCAAAAAAACGTACGGGTACGCGATGGATACATCCGGGGTTGTTCTTCCAACAACTCCCGGACCCGGGGAGCCCAAATGGTTCGCTGCACCCTTTCGAAAACAGCAAGCAATCGCACGTGCGACATTCCAAAAGCAATGTTCTCGCGGCACCGCCAAAAAAAAAAAAAGAAAAAGGCGCTAGAAAAAGGAAGTGACGCGTGAGGCGTTCGGAAACGCGCGACTGCAAAAAAAAAAAAAAGATTACGTCAGTGTGACGTCGGCTAGGCACCGCTATCGCGACGGCCGTATCGGCTCGAGCTGTCGCATAGGTCTGCCATCGGGATAAAACTATTTTCTAGTTCGACGGCAACTTGGCTTGCTAGCACCACCGATCTCCCGTTACTGCAGAAAAGGTTACAATACGGGGACGTTATACAATATATATATATATATATATATATATATATATATATATATATATATATATATATATATATAAATATATAGATAAAGCGCAAAGATGGGGCGAGATTATAATCGCCGTCCGAGCGATACAAGTCCAGACAGGTCCCGCACCCGTCGAAAGACTGCGCGTCCCCAAAAATCCTTGATGTCCATACGTTGAAAGAGCGGCAATTAACCCGGCTATCTAATCGTTAATTGCATCGTCTGTTAACTAAAAATATCTAAAAAAAATAAACGAGATTGCATTTGTTGGTTTTGTATCTGAGAGATCAAAAAGAGACGATTTGAGATCGGGGTCGAGCAAATGCATGGTTTTTATCTACAATCAACCAGTGCGATCTGTATTCGTTATTGTAATCGGCATCTCTCGGTTGAAAATAAGTACCATTCTCACAATCACTTCTTTCCTTGTGTTGCTGCAAAAAAAAAAAAAAAAAAAGCTACGGCAGATTGGGCGATTTTTTTTTAGTCTAGACAGCCGCGGTGGTTTCCAAATCAGGGCTTTCAAGGGCAACGCAAGAAAAAAAAACAGAAAAAAAGAAAAGTCATCTCCGGGAAAAGCAGTTTGTCCTCCACACAAAGGAAACAAGGAGGGTCAGACGGCTCGCCAGTCTCTCAACATGACTTCCAAGGTTGAAAAAAAAAAAAAAAAAAAGAGGGTTGCGGAGGCATCGGTTTATAAACAGACGATCGAGGAAAATAGCCTACCTGGTGAAATTGTCAACAAGTGCTGCTGTTGTCTAGGAATAAGGTCGACGAACGGGATAGTTCACAACGGCGAATCTCGCGAGCGCCCAGCTGCGCGAACGTCGCAAGCGAACCCCCGACGAGACGTCCACAAGTCGATCCGATTTCCTTCGAATTTGCGGGGACAAAAGAACGCCCGGGGTCTAATGACAACGCCGGCGTTCAAGAATGTTCCGCCTGCCCATAGCTACTCGACACCGGAAAGGCAACGGTGATGCAAGACGGCAAACCCTTCTCGGAACAAGAACAAAAAATTGTTGCAGCGCATGACGGCAATCACGTCGTCTGCTAACCCCCGCCCGCGCGGCACGTCCGGACACGCAAAAACACCGCTACTGTTTTACAAAAGGTAAACACAAAAAAAAAACCTGTTTACAAAGTCGCAACAGCAATGAGACGGAACCCACCTCGAGACTTTCGAGATCCACAACTTTCAGAAGATCCGCCGAAGAACCACCGACGTAGAAATCGTTTTCATCGTCCACCATCGTCCTCAACGTCTGCCACTCGTCGAAGTCCATGTCGAATGCGAAACTGAGCGGCGCGCAGGGGCACGGCTCATTTTTGAAATGACTCTTCTCGACGGCCGCCAGGGGATAAGGAGAAAGAGAATGACGTCAGCCGTTCTCTCCTCTCTTTTTTAATCTCCCGTTCGCGGAGCGTAGCAAACCAGCAGAACCGGTACAGCTCTGAATTTCGCAGTAGCTCATCCAAGGCAACCAATTTTTTTTCCTTTTGTATTTAGCTTGCGCGTTGTTCGAGAACGGCCTTCCACTACAAAAATATAGGTCCGTAGTAGAGAAACGTAGGTCTTCGAGGAAATGAGCGGCTATTTTGCCTCGGGCTGCTTTCGCGGGCTCGCCGCCTCGCCCCATCGCCATGCCGAGTTGGTAGTAGGTAGGGGCGGCCGTCGTAGTAGTCTTTCGTGGAATTGTTGCCGTCGGACACTTCATTCATGCCGGAACGCGTCTTGGATCAACGCCCAACTCCACGCAAACGACATGCTTGCTTCTCCTAACGTTTCTTTCATCCTCTTCTTATGTTCATACCACTTATTTTTTTCAGACCAAATGGCTTTCATCGGAAAGCACCCTTTTCCTCCCAGTGGGAATGAATGTACGGAATGACGGATTACACAAGCGCTTCCGGAGCGAGTTAGTATCAGATGTCATCACATCGCAGCCCTCGCGGCAGAAGATATCAGCAGTATTTATTTATACGTTAACTCTAAATTAAACCGAGAGCATCTGTGTATGTTGTGAGGTCACACAAAGCGTGTTATGGAGACTCTCGTGCTATTTTCTTCTTGTGAAATAGCCGTTTTGCCAGTGCCGTCTTTAGCTTCGAGTTATTCGTACAATCTACTGCGGGATTGTACTTACTGTGATTACAAGATTTCAAGTACCAACGCGCTGGAAATTTTTAGAATCCAAGCACACAATCGTGTCGCTCAATTCACTCGGCAAGTATTTGATCTCAATATGTATGAAAAGAAATTATTTTCGTACTGTAGTTTCTTTCTTCCCTCTCGAGTTTTATAGCAGAATTATAAGAAAATACTTGTGTCTTTACGGTATATCAGACAAAACAATCCTCGTTTTAAAAGAGAACAGATTAGTGCCAAATATGTTAAGACGAAGCATCACAAGAGCAGAACTAAGTTTCCGACGAAACTGAAAGGTCATTATGTATTGCACATGCAAAACTCGAGGCATAGGGACGAGATCTCGCAGCCAAGGGACACCAGCAGCGGGGCGCGTCCCAGCAGCGTTGCCAGATTGGAAAGATGCTTCGGCACTAAATCCTGGCCGAAATTTCACCAGATTTCACCAGCACTAAAATATCGCGTCTATTACGTATTTCCAAGTCCTTCAGCTTGTTTATGCATGCACTCGTAAAAGGATAGCTTTCAGGAAGTTCACTAATATAAGGCTCATCACAGCGAAATAAAAAAGAAAGCAGACATGTGGCGCATTATCAGCATTGTTACTTTTTAATATACCATGGATATGAGATGTTGATGCTGGGTAGTCCTTAGACGGAAAATTCAAATTAATAAATGCCACCGACACGTAAGAAAGGCCACATAATATTGCACTTAAAGACACTCGCAGTCTAAATTAAGCATAACTTCTCTGCTCAGCAGTACGAAAAAGAAACGCATAAGAACGAAGTCTAAGTACAACACCATGACAAAGTTCAGTTCATAACAGGTTTTGAACTCAAGCTTCAAGAACAAAACTGATAAGCATGAAATCCAGTCACATAACACTTCACACAGAGTCCGGTCACACTGACACGGAATATCTCTTGACACCTATGGCATGCGGATAAAAGGCTAACTAAACGGTGTAATTTTGATTATTGCAAGTGACAAACCATTTCTCAAGATTTTTCACCAGTTTTCACCAGATAATGCCTGGTGTAGTCGTTGCGGTACATCAACACCAGTAGCCCCCCCAATTTCACCAAATTTTCCAAATCTGGTGCCGAATTTCACCATCTGGCAACGCTGCGTCCCAGGGAGTCGAGGGGTCGACTGCGGCACGCGGGCCGCAGTCGGCCCCCAACAGCATTGGGCGCACGTGCATATTTTTGAGCGCCAATCAAAGCTGTCTAAACACACAACACATCACTACTTCTGAAATGCCACAGAAAGCTCGGAGGATGGAAATACTTTCGTCTCACTGCTCTACGCTGTTCATAATGCCTTCGGCGACGCGCAGTTTATTCTTGCGGCGAGAAGAGCACGGTTCTCGCTTCTCCGAAACACCCGTCCCTAACTTCGTTGGACATCAACGCCTTGCGGATGTCCAACAACAACTGAACAACAAATATCGCAACGTGCTCCGGGAATATCTTAGATGAGAGTCCTAAAATAACAATAAGCAGTAATTCACCTTTTGGGCGCGTAAAGTTTGTATTTCACGCCACATTCGCCACATTCCACAAAGTTATCCATTTCGGGTTCTCCTGACAAAAGATCGTAACGTTGCCGAGGACCGTACTTGCCTGGGCATCAGAGAGCACAAATCAATTAGAAGTTTGATATTTCCTCGGAAACATTTTATTCCACGGAATGTCCCCGAAAGTGGGCCACGCCTTGTATTCCTCTGGTGTAACCTCCCTATAATAATAATGTCCTCCGCGCGATTTTGGGTGCCATAGAAATAAATATACAAATAACCAAAGTGGAGAAGAAAAAAAAAAAGCAACGAGCGAAAGAATTAACGGGCGATTGCGGGTCGAAAACGTGCCCCGTCGCAACGGGGGCCGTCTACCGAAATTTCCAACCTTGCGCGAGAGGGGAAACCCAGAACGCGCGTCGTCGATCGCATCGAGGTCGCGAAGCAACGAAAACGAAGCGGGCCACTTCCTGGGGGCGACGAGAGCAGGGAAAGTCCGCGGAAGCGCGGGTCCGCCACAGAAAGGAAAAAAAAATTCGGAGGCTGAAGACGAAAAGGGCTCGAACGTCGAAATGGGACGTCGGAGAGCGAGGGCTCAATCGAGAATACAGGGGTTTTACCCACAAAGCGAGGAGGAGACAAGACCGCGCGCGGGGACTTCAGAATGCCGAGCTCTGATTGGAACGATTAGTGGGTTGACCTCAAGCTAGCTGCCTTAGTCTCGTTATGAACGGCCAACTCGAGCCTTCGACGACGGGCAATTATCGTCCTCAAAGGTGGTGACATCTCGACACCCGGACTTCCCTCGGGCAGCAATGCTGGGCTCGGTGGCTCCAACAGCTTCTGGAGGGAGCCGATTCTTCGGTCGAGCGAAGACCGCAGAGTCTTCGCAAAATAAGGAGTTTTCGTAGATCGTTTTCGCCGTCCCGCAACGCTCTCCGCAACCCGCTACGATGCCCGGAACTCTGCTGTCAAGGCCATCGGCGCGCAGGAGCAGCAGCGGCTTCTTCAGTTGCGGAGGGGAAAGCGCGGTCTACGAAAACTCCCTATTGTCCGGACCACTTAGCGGCTTACCAGGTCATTTCCGACCCTGAGCTGGACAAAGGGGTGATCGATTCCTGGCAGACGCGAGCGGCAAAGGGTTCGCCGTTTTGTCTCGACAACACATTGGACCGGCCATCGGCTCAGCGTCTCTTCGCTTCCCCGGACCACGAGAAGTTCAAGGTGGAAGCGACGAGTTCGTCTGGCCAGAAGATGTTCGTTGGATCAACGTCGGCATCGGCACCAGACATGGCCTCAACCCGTCCTGGCACACGATTCGGACCTTCGCGTGTTTGTGTGTGTGCGGGGAAGGGCGACGGAGGCGCAGCCTCGGGTTTGTGAACTTCAGGTGACGGGATTGGCTGCAGACACAGCTGCTTTCGTTCCCTATCTGGGGAAGTAGGGGAAAACGGGCCCGTTAAAAAGGAAAAGCGAGCTCCTTCACAGTGACTTTGTCTTCATGCTGTAAACATGTATTAAACAGTGTGCATATCGGGGAAGCCCCGGCTCCTTCGAGTTTCCTACTTCCGTCCTGCCCGGAGGTGGGCCGACAGTCGGCTTGGCTACCGGGACGACGACCCATTCGTAACGGTCTCCACCAGACTCGCCGAACGGATTAGAACGCCGGCGTCCGGTTTTCGCATTCGAACGCGTTCGACGAGTGCAGTGAAGAAGCTATGCGGACAGCAAGTCGTCTGCTTCTTGCCCAGGAGTTACAGTGACGTCAGAGAGACGCCGAGCTCTGATTGGCTTCGAGATGCCTTGAGGTCTACCCACTATTTCTTTGCTATCAGCCAATAAGAGCTTGGCGTTCTGACATCATCGCAACCCCTGGTGCAAGAAGCAGACAAACTTCCACTCCACACAGCTTTAGGTCTACCCACTAAACCTTCGAATCAGAGATCGGCGTTCTAACGCCTCCGCGCACTCTCGCCTCCTCCTGGTCCCCCAATTTCTCGGTGCATACGTTAGAAGAAAAAAAAAATGGAGGGGCGTGTATTATAGGTTTGTGCACTTTGCGTACGATATTCTGATTCCGTGTCCGAATGTCCAACGAGCCTGAAATATCCAACGAGACGAGAGATCCAATAGCTATAGCATTCAGGATCGTTAGTTATTTCGTCTCGGTTTGGATCATCCGTCTAGCTTGCCACGCGTGACGCTTTGGGTATAAGTATTCGGGTTCGTTGGATCTTCAGTCTCGCCTGTCACGTGATGCGCTGGACATTCGGGCGGAAATTGGGGGGGGGGGGAGGTTATAAGCCGAGGAGAGCAGGAGGGGGAAAAGGAAACCGGGGTTTTAACGAGTTATAAATATGGTTCAGTATTTTCAGTATATACCGATAAAACCGGAAAACGAGACCCCAAGCCGTTTTTTAAAACTTTGGTAAAAAGCAAAAATACGTTTGCTCGTTTCATTGTCTTATTTTGGGGGGAGGGGGGGTCATATTTGAAATGATGTTCGTGCTATGCTGCTTTGCGAGTGATGTTATCCGCATCCCGTGCCATAGACAAGTTTTCTTTGAATTTTTATCATCCTATTTCTTCCTTTCATCTGTTTTTTCTTTACATCTTCCTTTCTTTCTTCTGCGTTCTAAACATATACATATGGGGTTGCGAATCGACGCTTGTATTGACAGTTTTCTTCTACTGTGTCCTTCTCTCTTCTACGCTGTTTATCACCGTGCACACAACCCCAAGACTCCGTTTTGACCCGGAACATGGGCCGCACTAGACTTGTCTGCGAGGCTGCTTTTGTGTTTCTTCGGGAAACACATCCCCTATCTCGTTTCCTCCTCTTGTTGGTACAGCGACGTCTTCCAAGTAATCGCGTCGTCCACGCGCGTTCCTGGAGGTCCTGTTTTCTTAAACACAAGTCTCCATAAACGGCAATATATTTTTTTGTGTGTAAAACACCGAATAAATGTAACACGCCCCTCTTCCTGTGCGCTAGAGCAGACGCGCCAGGGGGCGCCATCAGACGGCGTTTTCAAACAAAAATTGCTGTATCACGTCTCCTACACCCAAAGATTTGACGCGTCTTTTTTGTCAAAATGCAATGCACAAGGCGCATAAACTAAGCAATAAATAATAATGTACCGAATCTCTACGCATTCAACTATTTTAATTAGTCAAATTCTATTGTGGCGGTGGGGACCCGAGAAGAAATAAATTCCCCATCATCGTGGAAGGCGCGGCTCTTGTGCTGTCTATAAAAAATTCCGTTAAAAAAAATTGCGGAGATTGCTGTTGTTTAATGTTGCCACCTTCGACATTTTCAAAGCGCGCGTAAATCATATGAATCCCGGAGAAAAGCTCACCGCAAAACCGGCGGATGCGGATAAAAGCTCACCGGTACTTGAGCGAATGCAGAGAAAAACACACCGATTTTTTTATTCTTCTTTTCATAAAGAGGTTGTCGGATCCTAGTAACATACATCAATTTATTGTCATTAAAATTCGCCATTTTTGTAAAAAAAAAATGTCTTTTTTAATATTTAGTGGAGCTTATTGCATATATTACTCCAAAATAAATAATTGCGGGCGAGTGTTTTCTGTGGTTTACTCTCTAGGCAACAAAAGCCCAACTGAAAACTTGATGAATTTGAGAAACAGAAAAAAAGTTCGAAAACTTAAGATGTCTGCCTAAAACCTAAAAAGAAAAACTGTAAATGCTCAAAATTCGAAAGTGCACGCGCAACAACGCGGTGTTAGAAATTCCGTTTGAAGCTTTTGTTCACCTTTGAAAACTGGATAGAACGGTCAGTAGGATATGGAGATTTCTCTCTTCCACGGACATGCACGTTTTCTAGCCGTTCGTGCTGGTGTTTCCACCCGTTGCCTTTGTGTGATAGAGGCCTTCTACGGCGAACCACCCATGACCTTCAGAGCTGCACACTGGCACTGTCCTTAGTCAAAACCTATATTTAAAATAAAAAAAAAAACTAGCTTTTTGTAAGGTAGCGAATTGGGCGAGTTAATCAACGTTGTACGCGATGAAAACTGCTCAAATGACGAAGACGGAGTGAAGACAATAAACACGGCAGGACAAAGCTGTTCTCGAAACTAAAGTATTAGTAAAAAAAAAATACAGAAAGAAAACAGCTTAGTCGACACTGGTTGCACTAACAAACACCTCCTCATATATCAGGCACCACATAACCTACGGAGCTAAAACGGTTCCCACACTGCTATTCATATTAACTTGCAAAAAAAAAACAAAATCTATCCGATAGAGTTGCTGCCGACGGCGCACTGTCAACACATTGTCTTTAATTGTCTTTTTTTCGGTGTCTCATGTTCTGGTTTTATATTTGCAGGCGCGATTAATAGACATAATGGGTGATTACTAATTTCTAAGGAATTGGTAAATATGCCCAATAAACTTCAAGAATATTACAAGAGGACATTTATTTTTCTAAATCAAGTAACGAATTCCAATTGTGTTAAATTGTCACGTGTAGCGAACAATTCGCTAAGCTAAGAAAGAATAAAAATTTCGGTGAGCTTTTCTCCGCCTCCGCTCATATCCGGTGAGCTTTTCTCGGCCGCCAAAATCGAATAAGGTTGGGTAGTTCCGGGTTCGACAAAGAATGTTAAAATCGTGAGAACTTGCGCACCGAAATAAATACGCTGTTAAAGAAAGAAAAAAAAATAACAATACTTTTTGATCACACAATGAATGTTTTAACGGCGCTGGAACAATGAGGAAACAACCGTCGTCAGTCCGCATCTGCTTGCGTCTCAAGCCAATACCATTTAGAAGACGGAGAGTCGCAGGAAAGCGGCAGACGCGTGCAAGCGTCGTGCTTGTTGTGAGACGCTGCAAACCGCGCTTGCGCGTCTTCCTTGTTCGAAACGTTGCGCAAGACGACAGGTTGATTCTTGAGAAAGAAATCAGCCCCAACGCTCCTCTCAGGCGCGCTATCGGCGCTATCGTGTGGCGCTGTGTCGACCGTGCAGCCACTACAGGACGTCCAGATGACGTCGAAATAAAGTCCCACACGTTGACGACGGCGAGGTCTCTCAACAGACCTTTTTATCGACATCTTGCGCAACGCCCGCATACAAGGTTCGCAGAACGACGTCAAACGTACTGCAAAGTAACGATGTCCGCACGAAAGAGTTCTTGGAACGTCGAGAACGGGACGTCCCGACGATGTTCCGAGCCTCGACATTCATCGACGTCTGTTCTATGTCTGCCTGGCGACGTTCTCCATAAGTCCGGACCTTTCCGACGTGTTTACGATAAGTTACGTTATGAATGATACAGCGTTTCTTCGTCAGCTAAGAACGCGAGCCTTTGTCGAGGTGTGCTGTGCATAAAAAATCTCACGTGCGGACTACCTAAAGAATGATCGATTGACTGCCCGATTGAATGTTTGATTGATTGATTGATTAGAACGTCTCTATTTAAAAATATACGTGTCACGCGGACTCTAGGTCACTTCAAAAAGTGGGAAAGGGGAACAGAGGCAGCCTAGAGGTGTCGGATATTCGCTCTTTGGAACAAAAACTTTTAAGCAAATATTTTTCTTTTTCTTTTCTTTCTTTTTTGTGGGCTATATTACGTAACAGCGGGTGGAAACTCCAGTCCGCAAAATACGCCAACTTTTCCACGTGCCCTGGGCCGCTTCACTGCACTCCCATGATTGATACTGTGATACATAGTCGATGCCGCTTCTCTGAGCAGCAGCCGCAGCAACAATGCCCGCGGGTCGTCGAGCTTAGGGCCGGCTGCAGCCGATGAGGAACCGAGGAAGCCGCTATCTCGTCGGCGCACGATCTGGAAGGATTTCCGATCGCGGGCGGGCGGCCTGTTTGTCTTTGGCCCGGAGCTACGCGACGACAACAAGTGTCCGGGTCGAAGATGGAGCAGACAGCGCACAATAATCGCCCTCTTATCGGCCGAAACGCCGAAAAACGCACCAGGAACCGCCACGGGGAGAAGACGGCAGCGGCGGCCCCTTTCCGATGTCGCAAGTTTGCACTCCGGGAGCAGTCTTGCACGCGTATAGTTTACTCGATTACCCGAGAAGGAGAGTGATTGGCCGTTACTTGAAAAAAAGGAACCGTTACTTTTCCGATGGCACTTCAGGTTCTCAAAACGATATATAGTTCTCGCGGTTCAAAAACGGGTCACTCTCTTACCGTCCAGTATATTGGATTAGAATCACCCAACTATCAACTACTTGTTTCCTTAATCTATCGATATTGGTCAATCATCCCCCCTTCCTCCCTCCTCCTCCTTCTCCTCCCTCCCTCCCTCCCCCCACCGCTCTCTCTCGTCTTAGGGCCAAACGGAGGAGACCAACGCGCGAGACCCAAAGCGCTGCTCTCCACGGGCGTCCAAACGGTCATCACCAGGTCTTCGGTGCAATTCATTCCGCTTTGATCCACGGAAATACGAGCCATGTGCCAGACTGAATGTAAACTTCGCCAACTCCAAGCTTTTACCGCGTTTTTACGTTTTTACACACACACACACACCCCATCGAACTCGCTGTTCGAAAGTGATAGCCGTGGTTGCCGACGTCTGGCGAGTGGGCGCAACGAAAACACATTGCCGCCTACGGGATAATCGCACAAATGACGTGCCCGTTAATCCGGGGATGGCTTATGGATTGAGTGGAGGCTCGGGCGACAGCTTTCTAGATGTAGAGCGAGCAAAACTCGAGTCTGACAAGCGATAGACAAGTCTTGTCGATAGTGCTCCGACGTCACGTATCCGTGACGCCTTGGAATACGCACGACGAACGTTTCCGTTCGCTTTGAACTTTGCAATGGCCCTCGTGTTTCAGGAGAAAAACACTATAAGAAAAAAAAAGAAACTCAGGGGTGTCTAAAAAAGGAGTGCCCCCACCCCACATTCTGTTTCTCGAACACTGCCAAGTCAATACGTATGAAATGCACATAGAATATCTGTGCATGTTTCATGTACACGTTTGTGTGTGTGTGTGTGTGTTTTTTTTAGATTCTGTCAGTTTAATCTTGACGGATTTACGCCAGCACGAGACTATGGAGTATGCAAGCCTTCCATGTATACCGGCTTGTTTCTTGCTCACGTATCCATTCCAAACACCGTTGCACGCAGTGCATTCTTTACTCATCCAAATAGATTTAAAAAAAAAAAATCTGACGGTGTCAGATAAGTATTATGTAGCGGAGATCGGACAGAAGCAAAGTTCATTAAAAGTCGGGGACTGCCTCCTGGGTTTCGAAACTCGCGGGAGGGCGGACCCTGTCGTGCTGGATCAAAATGTCTCCTGGATTTCTGCGTCGTTATAGACCACTTTTTCGAAAAGTCCACCAAACAACATTACCAAACGCCATGTTCTTTCTTTTTTTTTTGTACGAAAAGCTTTGGCGAAACTTTGCTAGTCATTGAGTTACCTTCGAAATTGGTTCGACACGTCAATAGATGCGTCTAAACTACGGTAACCTAAACTACAAGTCATCATAATACTTTTTCGCAGAGTTATTCAACTAAAAAAAAAGAATAATTGGTTTGGAGTGCTAAGAGGCTTTAGAGGCAACACTGGAGACATGACGTCAAATTTTATAATACACGAGCAGCAGCTCGTTCCCAACTATTACATCGAACTCATCTCTGTTACGTCACGGCGCGGTGGTGGCGCGTCGGTCGCACGTTCCGGTCTGGGGGCGTGTGGGCGGAAGGCCCATGTGAGGCGTGTATTCCTGCGTTGTTTTTGAAAGGAACCTGACGAAAACATGCCTTTTCAGTCAAACTCGCGCCGCGACTGGAGCTGTACCAGAAAAGTCGAGAAAGGTTTGAAGATCAGTTTTCATGTTCTCGGTTCGTCCGAGAACATGCGATATGTGGTAATACCAGCCGCCGCCGGATCACAATTTGCTTTGGCAGGGAAGCACTTTGGGTTGAATTCACGGATACTTGTGGTCATCAGATTTATTTGTTTTGTTCCAACATGAACGCCGGAAAACCGTCAAGTTGTACGGCCCACCTGCGTGACTACGTTCAGTGCGTTTTGAAGTTCGAACGGCCGTCTGATCGTTCGAACTGTCGTCTGCTCTTTCAAACGCTTCTGCTTGTCGTCTGCTCTTTTAGACGACACCGGCCCGTAGACCAAATGTTGGCCCGGTACTTGCGTTAAAAAGTAAGTGCAGGCCTCAGAAGACTTAAGTTTGAAGGTTGGTAAGCAGGCTCCGACGTAAACAGTAGATACAAGGAGATGTTGATTATTGTTACCAGCCGCCATCACCGGCTTGTTATACCTGATCTCCACTTCGTCCGATTCTGCTTGCGGTTTTCAGTATCGACGTCGACCATCTCAGCTGCGGTTCACGCTTTTGCAGCCCGAGCGACGTCGCGACTGAAAATTGCTAGGCGAAATCTCATCATGTGAATCAGGCTTTAGCGTACATTCTGCGGCGTCCACGCGGAATGAATCGCCGCATGTCAGATTATTCACGCGAAGTTTTGCGGTGTAACGAGCTTCGCTGATTTCGCTGACGCCACTCATGTAGTCAGACATTGTCAGGAAGACGTAAAATCAACAATTCGAAAGCGAAAAAGGGCAGGGGGACTCACACCGACGCCGACAACATCGCATTTCAATGGTTTGTTTATGGGCGACAGGCGGGCTTGCTGTCTACACCCCATCGCGCATGACGCGGCGCCGGTGGCGTCCGCTAGAGGCGCTCCGGGCGCTCCGGTTTGTTTGTAAACTTGAGTTGGTGTATAGTGACGACAAGTTTGATGCCTTAAAACTAATCCTAAAAAACTAACGCCAGCAAAAAAAAAAAAAAACGCGCAAAATATTGCTTGATTTTAAAGTCGAGCCAAGCCATTGGAAGCCAAGCCACTAGCACACCACTGGAGAGCGCGGGAAAATTCGAATGTCGGTTTTTAGGCAAAATCCTTCACGTGCCGTTTTCTCAATTGCTATTTTTGAATGTAGATACGATAAATAAATACCATACCGGGAAGCGTAAAACTAGGGTATTCCGTAAATGTCTTTCGTTTGAGGCGGGGATGGGGGGGGGGGGGAGGGGTCGAAAAAAGAAAAGAAAACGCCCCACCCAGATTGCGGCCGATCATGCAGCTCCGTTGTCTCCACTCTCCCGCGAGACAAGAGACCATTTTCAAAAGTCCGCGCCGACGCCTGTCCGCCATTGCTATCTCAAATACCCAGAGCGTGTATTGGACACGAGGGTGACGTCAGCGCTCGGCGTAAACTCGGCCGAGCTCGTATTGGAAACGAGTGCTGCGTCAGCGTTCGGCGAGGACTCGGACCCAACCACGCGCTTCGTGTCCAAGCTGGATAGATGGACGTTAATGACAATACCCTTTGTACCGGGCGGTAGCTTGCGCCACCTAGCCTAAGCAAAATGGCGACCGCCAATGTTGCCAGGTGGACTTTTGAAAAGGGTCTATTCTCTCACCCAAGCCTTCAACCGTGTTCTTTTCCACTGCACCACTACCATACACTGCACATAAACGGTGGCATTTAATTTCTTTTCCCATGGACTTTTTTTTTTTTATCGCAGATTTTAATTTTTGCTTGTGGTATGCTACGCGTGTCGAACCCAGACGCCAATTTCACAGACTACTGCTATACAGGAGCGTCCTTCGTGCGGCGACCGTGATATTGCACACATGTATGCAGCAAGTGCCAGCTAGAGCCACAAATGAGCTGCGCTTAGAGTATCGGCACTCCATTCCCCGACATTGTTGTGGGCGCCGCCATTTTGGCTCGTATGCAGAGCAGACGCAACTGCCGAACGTCACGATTCAAAAGTGCGAGTTCCTCAACATTAGATTCGGTGTTACGAAGGTCATGTCTTTGCTCTGTCGCGAACTGTTTAAACATTTGTGGAGGGCGGAAAAGCGTTTTCTGTGATTTCAGATAAAGTTTCAGATATCTAGCAACCATGATTTTAAGCCACAAGATGGATAAGTGTCATTAATCTGAAGCGTAGCTCATTTAGTGGCACTAGTGCCAGCGTTGCACCAGGTAAATGTTTCACGTTACCTCTACTTTATTTATTTATATATATATATATATATATATATATATATATATATATATATATATATATATATATATATATATATAAATGTCGAGCGTTACTTTACGAACAACCTTCATAGAACTCAAAATCTCGAACGAGACAAAGTAATAGTTCCAGAGGCAGTCTACCTTGTTGTTCTTTTCGGGGAATTTGATTTATGGCTCGTATATCCCGCCCGCTTGCAACCGTACCGTCCGGGCGAAATACGCACGCGCTCTTAAAAAAGCGAAGCTGTAAACTGCGCAGTTATTGCGTGCACACACACACAAAAAAAAAGGAGGGGGGGGTGCGAAAATGGCAAATGCTGCTAGCCGCTGCGACGGTTTACGGCCTACAGCCTTTAACTGCCGTCACCCACGGCGAACCAAGCCGCAATTTCAAATGACACGGGGCATTTTCCACCAAAGCGAAATACAACCAAAATGTCACGTCGGAATCCGCCAATAATAAAGGGAAAAAAAAAACCACCATCGCTGGTTTTTTAGCGTGTGCGAGCGCGCGTCAGATGCAGCAACACTGGCAAAAAAAGGTTTCGATATTTTCGTGGCTGCTTTTGTGTTGCTGTATGAATTATTGACCTGAGGTTCGACTGGTATGGCGAACGTTCGACCTTTTGGTGAAGTTCGGCACCAACTGTTACTATATTATTTATATATATATATATATATATATATATATATATATACTATATATATAACAACGCCCGACACTCGTGGTGTTACGTCTTATTCCCATACATTTAGGTGTCAAATTTTCTCGACACCGCTCCCTCCAAAAATAGCACCTTGAGTAAAAATATATAAAAATATAGATTTTGCATTTCGCCCATACAGATTTATATTTTCGAGTCTTACTCAAAAATGTATTGTGCATAAAAAAAAAAATCTGCACTGGTATTAATGTTTTTGTGGAACACAGCAAGAAAACTGTGGAACATTTAGCGAGACATCTATGTCTCACTAAACGGCGTTGTCGGCGACACGTTTCAAACACCACTAAGAAATGCGCATTAAAAAAAAAGTAATCGTTTTTTGGAAAAAAAATTCTGTAAATAAGTGTGCAGTATTTTCTCGAGTTCTTAGCATTCACAGTAGTGTAAGAAAACATATATTTCGCAAAAAAAAAAAGAAAAAAAAACTATTCGCAAAGGTACACAGCATACCGCACCAGATACCGAAATTTCGTGCCCGTGAAATATTCCCGTAACCCGCAGCCTGCAAAACGCGCAAAAACACTGCACCCGCAAAAAAAAAAAAAAAAAAGTTGTTTTTTATATACAAAACGTTCTACGCAGCATTCCATTATGCTTTCTAAAAACAATAAGAATTCCAAACGCGTTCCAGACAAAAAAAAAGTATTTTCGGTTTATAAAAAAGAAAGAAAAATAAACGTTTCCTCCAAAAATACCGGACGTTGCATAACTCAGGAGCCTAGCGCTTGAAGCGCACACCGCCCATCTAAACATAGACATCCGCCGATAGTGACGACCCATCGGGCTGCAAGAATTCGACTCTCGAGCGACAGAAAAGAGCCCATTCCTCGGAGGAAGCTGCGAACACGGGGAAAGAGCGATCAAACGAGGACCCAGTGACGGCACTGGCGACGTTACGGGGGAGAAAATAAAGCCCCATACACGTTTATCTATACCACCCAAACATCCCACTGATGCAACGTACTAGCGATATATACATATGTATACCGTATATACGCTAATCCGGAAAGCGTGGCGTCACGCGAGAACACGCTAACAAGTCGTACTGTCACGTCACGCGCCACCGTGTCACGTGTCAACACGTGGGACTGTGCCACGTCCTGATAAATTTAGCGCGCCACAAAAAATTTGGCAGGACGTTAGCCCGCTAAGTTTAGTAGGACAGCCAGCTAAATTTAGCTGAACACCAGTCAACTAAATTTAGCTGAACATCCGTCAGCTAAATTTAGCTGAAAACGGCACGGAAAGGCGTAGACACACAAATCTTATCCCAATCTAAACCCTTCGACAATGAGAGATAAAATAACGGACATGTTGTCTCGTTGGTTATTGGATTTTTCCGTCTTAATCTTAACTTGGATTGGATTGTTTTCCGTCAAATCTTAACTTGGATTCTTTTAAAATATGTGCCAGATTACCAATTTGCTACGGGCGTTCGGCCATGATGCACGTCCCGCCGTGATGCCCATTCCGCCGTGCCGAGACTCTTCGGTCGTACGTTCCCCGAGGACCGACCACGCCTTTTGCGGCGGCCACACTCTCCTGGAATGTAATCGTCGGAAACGAGTTCGGTCGCCCGCGTGCGGGCGACCGAACCCTATCAGAGAAAAGTGTACTCCCGGCGATACGAGATAGCGTGCTCAAATGTCAAGATAAAAGGGAAGGCTTCGAAATAAGGGAGTGCCGGCGGATATCGGAACCAGAATGTACTCAAATAGCCAGGATTGCGAACTTGCACGTCAACTTAACTCGGCAAACGGCCAAGACTGCGGTACCAGTGAGCCAATTAGCGGGTCGGAGTGGAGTTTGACACGTGACCACTAACAGGCAACAACGCAGCACGTGACCGTAGCGCGTGACTGCGCAAACATCGGAGTGCTTTCCTCCTGCGGAGAGCCGTCACGTGCTTCCACAAAGGACAGAACGAACGCGCTAGTGATGTCTAACGTGGTAATTCAAGCGCTGCAATTTGATTACTTTTCGAGGCATTCAAGTGCCGCAAATTTAATTCCTTTTCGAGGCATTTGTAATTACGATGAACACGTTTTGTCTGAAACAAATGCAATTTTATTACGCAATAACTGGAACGTTATCTCTCGGATTTGAATTCAATAAATACGTTCCAGACAGGCGAGTATGTTATTTTCCACGGGCTCTCAAAGTGTTTCCGGCAACTGGCCCTTCAGTTCCCGTGGCAGTTTGTACTAGGCCTCGTATCTAAGAGTCAATACGACACTTTTTTTTTTTTTTAAGATTCTGTGTTTCGACGGTAATAATTTCGAGGAAGTTCCCAACGTGGAGAAGATTTAGGCAAAAATAAATTAACTTCCACGCGGAGATGGAGGGTAACTCGCTCCTAGGCATACAGATCCGCAACTTTGCTTTAGAAGCTAAACAGCTCACTGCTGTAAGCTATTTGGGTTCCGTATTCAAAATAAAACCTGGTTTAGAGATTGACATTAGGGAGCTTTAGCAAACCGTTGCACGGCAACGGTTTGCTAAGGTCCCTATGTCTTGAGTACCATTGCGGGCCACCCAGAGTACCACTACTATCGCTAATAAAGATTACTATTATTTATTATTATTATTATTATAGCCGGCGGCCGGTTAAGAACCCAGCACCATTCCAATAAGAAATCAGCTGTTTGTGAGCACGTTGAATAAACGAGCGAACGAATAACTACAAATGTTGATTTAAAGCGGCGGTTTTGGGGGCTACCCAAATTGAACGTATTTTCGTAATATCCAGGCTTTGCTCCTTCCGGCACCCTATTTATTATCATCTCTAAATCCAAAGTAGCTGTCGAAAAAACGACAAATAAAGTTGATGCAAAACAATACATTCAAATTTCTCCGCGCACCGGGATAACGTCATTTGTTACAACTTGCAAGTCCAGTAGGAGGTCTAAAAATCACTATATTGCGCACATATTTTTTTTTTTGCTGGCTTGATTTTTGTTAACAATTTTGTTACAGCATCAAACTCCTTTGTAACCCGTCTGGAACGAGCTGTACTGCCCTCATATTGCCTCATATTAAAACGTCTGACGTCAGGTTTTCGGAGTTCGTCAGTCGAGGCTCTCAGTCTCCGAGACAAAAGTTAAAACTTTATTAACCTCGAGAGAAAAAAAAAATATTGTGACCGGTAATTTGGTTTACTAGCTCAGGTGTGTCCTATTCACTTGTTGAATGGTTTTCGAGGCAAAATGAGTGACCATCAAAATCTTAAAAATCAAAACCTGCGAGCGCGCCACACGGCGTTGATCGAGACCATCTCCGCATCGCGTAAACAAACTTTTAAAAAAGAAAAGAAAAAGCGAGGATCGTCGAACTCGTTGTCAACGAGCCGCGCATAAAACAACAAAGGCTCCGTTCCGTCCCGGCCGGGGGCTGTTGCTCGCACGCGGAGGCAAGGCCGCGCAGAACGCTCGCGCACTTGGCAGCCTTGGCTCCGAGCAACAACGCGCCTCGCCAGCGCGCCGACCCCCGCGAGACGCTCACGCCGAACAATGGCTTCGCTACTTGGAAGCACTGTAACTAGGGGCGTCGCAAACTTCAAGTCAAACCTATGGTTCGAACCCGGGAGGTTGGATTCGACTGGTTCGGGGAATCTTCGAACTTCAAGTTTCGACTTATGGACAGCGTAACCCCAACATAACAAATGATTTTTTTTTTAAGGGGGGAGGGGGGAGGGAAGTATTTTAGGCGTGCGCGAATAGCGCACTGTTATGCCTAGCTACCGTCACGTTGGGTCGTACAAAACAAACTGTCCCCAGACAAAGCGTATACAAATGTTCCATGCAAAACAAGCTTCCAACGTGATTGAGGCGAGTCCGTTTCTTGCGCGTTGGAAAACTGGACGTTCGAAAAGGCGCCGTCCAAGAGCCACAGCTTTTAATTCATTAAGCGTCGTCATCAGTAAGAAAGACACATTCGCCGAGGCAGTTGATGGGGCGGTAATAAGCACCCTTCAGGCCAAAGGCACTTCATCGTTAAAGGGAAGAGAAGAAGAAGAAAAGAAGTGTCGACTTATTTATTGGGGAAATAGACCCTTTCTCAATTTATATGCAGACTGGCAAACTTTGGTCCCTCTATCGTCATCTCAGTGCATGTGCCATATGTGTGCCCAAATATAGTGGAGGCCTTTTTGAGGCTGACGAAAGGAAGAAGTTGAAGATATATACCGAGCAGAGGGTACAAAGCGCACAAGAAGGCTCTCTATACTATATGAGGCCTCTACGCTCGAATTCGAATTCGGTACGTTGTACGAATTCGGTACAACAGCTGCATAGGGATTTATTTCCGAGTGTGGTTCGAGCAATCTCTCTGCACACGTTTGACCCTAGACCTTTTGATAACGGAAATCTAATCGAGACGTTCGAGGGTCGCCGCTTTGTACCGGTACGTCAGTGCTTAGGAATTCACACCTTGCGAAATTGAAACAAATCGAAAACCTTAATCATAAGGAAATCGAAGAAGCCAATTCTCAGCTGCCGTTGACAGGCCAAAGCGACGGTGCCCGATTAAATACAGTTTCACGACCGCTATTAGTCTGTCGAAAGCGAAACTGCTTTTTGAACCACCAGGGCCGGTTTGCTCGAAGTCGGTTAACTTTAACCGCGGTAAAAAAGTTAACCGCATTTCCCTACGAGGGGAAATTTTAAGGTCACGTGACCGGCAGGGTAAGGACGGCGGGGAAACATGGCGGTGCTCCTGCGATCGAGCGTCGCTCGCTTTGGAAATAATATGTCGTAGTAGCTGCAATAACGGGCGCGTTAGTGAGCAATGAATGGTGCAGGAGGCTTTCGCTTTGCCTTCCCTCACTTAAATCGCAAAGCACGAGCAATGACCTCGCCGCTATTTGTTAGATAGTATTTCGATTCTGGCCACTCCTAAGCCTAAATGAACGCGGTAATTGTCGGCATCGCAACGTCTTTGGAATATACTCTAGTGGATTGCCTTGACTTAGTCGGTCGGGTGTTGACAGCACGAACGAGGTAGAGGGCTTAGAGCGATACACTGGTATCCCGTTCTGGGCTTAGAGCGATACACTGGTATCCCGTTCTGGGCTTAGAGCGATAAACTGGTATCCCGTTCATCAGCCACTTGGCTGCCGCCATGTTGTACAATTTTGACCACTAGATACGTGACCGTACCAAACACTGAGGCTTTTACGTGAAACTGAGCCGAGATTTGCATTGCGATCGTTGTAAAAAACATGATAAGCTATTTGTTTTTTCAAAACTCTTAGCCCCAGAGATCAGTGTCCAGCTCCGATAGAAACTCAAAATACAGCACCGCGGCTGACGGTATCTAGCGGAGACATTGCGAAGCTACTCAAGATTTCGTCGTAAAAGCACATTTTGGACTTAAAACAAACGAAACATAACTTATCTCGTCTGTATTGTTATTAAAGATCAATAAGCAATTATCTGTGCGCGGTACATTGCTAAAACGCAGAACTATAAGGTCACGTGTCTAGTGGTCAAAAATGTGCAACATGGCGGCGGCCAATCGGGGGTCACTTTCAGCTGCCAGACTATCGCTCTATAAGGCCCTCTACCTCGTTGGATGGCACGCAAAAGCATACAGGGTCCCAATAGTCCTTTTGATAAATTTTCTATGCACCAAGGTCCATGCTACGAGTGTAGATACACGCGATGCACGTGCTGGCGTCTGCAGTAGTAACTGTTCTCAAGCAAAAGCCTAAGATAAATTTTGCCTTGCACACGCTTTCGTCAAAGCCCCCCCCCCCCCCCCCTTATTATTAAAGTAGAGTGTACTATACTTCGTTTCAGCTTGGGTCCAGACAGAGGCGATGCTACAAGCGCGAGCTCCGGGCTTTCTGCGTCCCTGCCAAGCACGCGCGCTCGTTCAATGCAAGCACTGTTCACGGCCACACGCTCGCGCTCGTAGCATCGGCTGCGTCTGGACCCAGCTGAAACTAAGTATAGTACACTGTAATTAAGGGAAGGCCAGCGCGTGCGGAGCGTAGAATTACACTTTCAGCATTCTCCACGATGCTTGAGTAATTTAGTAATAGGTCTATTTTCACTGGAGTCGAATTACACGGTTTTCAATTTATGATGGTTTTATATACAGTTCTTTCATGCTGGCCAACCATGCTGCCGGTGTACCGCCCGCCCTTCACTGCTCACTTTTCATCGTCGTTTCTAGTGCTGAACTTCGTCGTCCCCTTTTGAAGTGGGAAGAAAATTTCAACCAGGCTTGTCTTCACTTCAGACAGCCAAACATATAGAAATTTTCCAAACAAGGGCTAATTTAGTTTACCTTATCCAATATCTGTACCACGAGCAACAGCGCGACGCTCTTGATTCCCCCTTTTCGGAAACTTTTCCACGAAAGCCACTAATATTCGCTACTACCAGTATGGTGACACCAGCTACAACCCCATCATAAAACACGGAGCTATCGCTCATACAGCCGTCGTCAAACACGGCTAGTTACTGGTAGGTACCTGAGTAGAGAACTTTTTGCCGCAGTTAAAGTTAACCGGCTTCGAGTAAACGGGCCCAGATGGCACTGAATATTAAAAAGGGTCTATCAAGCTGCCCGAAACTACCTCGCCGAATGGGTCTTTCATATTGTTAGAGACTCTATACATAGTCACTGACGGCTGCAGGGCGTGGTTTCACATTTCTCGACGATGAGCTACGGGCAGAAAGATGAGAACCGCAATGACGTCGCACTTTCGACACTGCTATAATATAGCGGCTGCGATCCCAATCGTGATGACACGAAGTATGGTAGACCATTCCGAGACATCTATTCGCACCTTTTCTGTTAGGCCACAAACTCAGTGGCGCCATCTATTGAACAGCCTCGGCACACTTCCGGTACGCATGCATTTCCTAATTTTTTTTTTACTCGTCATTCTGTTATCGTAAGAGTGCATTAAGTTTGACAGTGCCGTAAGTGGCCATTTCCAGAAGATAGCGTGTATATTTGATTTCGCAAATACTGCGAAACCCGCCGCAGTTTCGTTCAAAAGCGGAAGACATTTTGGGGGGGGGGGGGGCTATTTGCACACTGGAGCTACCACATTTCAACTCACGCGAGGAAGAGCGAATAATTACAGCTTTCCAGTACTGGGTTAGGGACGCACGCGTTGTGTGTGGTACTCCGTAGAAGAGAGCTACTACGCAGGGACGTACCACATCCCAAAAAGCAAGAGAGCAGCACGCGGGTGGAAATTTATTGGACGTCATTGGAACGGTCTAAACGATACAAAACAGTGATGCCACCTCCCCCCGCGTTGACTGCTAAACGATTCTTCCTTTGATCAGAGTGTTGAACTGTGCAGTTGATAATACTTTAACAAAATAAAAATAACATAGTAAAAAAAAAAAAAACGAGGACCAAGCTGTACTCGCAACTGAACTTTATTACTTGCAAAGGAAAAAAAAAAGGAAAGAAAACACAACCACAATATCTAATCTGTTGGCATCAGAATACATCCTGTTACGTTTTCTTCCTTCTTTTTTTTTAAGTAATTAACGTTAAGTTGCGAGTTACAGCTGTTGTTCTGTCGCAAGCGTTCCTTTCGTGGCCCTCGTTATTTTTTTTTTGTGTGTTTTTGTAGCTGTTTTCTTTTAATGAAAAGTCATTTATTTCGCGATCTAGTGGAAATCCGTGGACGAGGGGACTTCCATTTCTTTCACGATCTCTTGGAAATCCGTGGACGGGGGGCGGAGGGGAAGAGACTTTGATCGGGCGTCTTATGCGGCATTCCTCACGCCCAATGAGCACGTGCCAGGTTAGGATCGCGTAAAGCCGTGTATTTATGCGGGCATGCCGGAAAGCTTCACGCTCGACAGCGCGCCGACCCAACAATAACGCAACGCCGACCATACCAGAGGCTGCGATCCGGTGTACGCATCAAATCGACCACAATGCCAGCAGAATGTACGCGCAGTTTCCAGGCCCGTCACAACACTCTGGCTTTCGGTCACGATCCCTAATGTATACTACTATCGCCTACACTATGGACGACACTGCAAAAGCCCGCCACATACTTATTTCGCATGCCTGCCATTTTTTTCATCTGAATTTGTTTTACGTTGGGTTAGACAAAAGCCAGATAGAGTGTGGCAGATCACATTGACCGAGGAGCTAAGTTACACTGATTCTAACTTCCTATGGAGCTATTGCTTCCTATAGTTTTTTTTTGTTGCGTTTTTGAGCGACCATAACTCTGAGCAAATATCACGAGCGTAACCATCGAGACACTGCACGCCTCTTCGTCACTGACGTCGGTATTTGTGGCGACATAATCACCAAAAATTACCGTCGTGTTTTCCGAGGCGGACTCAATCGAATGGAATAGGCCATTGCTCCGGCGAAGTTGGGACATAGGCTAGTGGCGATAAAGTGATCACGCTTCCGGTGCTGCCCGGTGATTCACGACGGACGTAGATTGCGCCATCGACGAATCTCTTATAACTATTAAAAACTTAACCTTAATGTTTGGCCCGTATAACGAAGATTACTCACTCTGAACATGAAAAAAAAAAAAACACAGGCGTATGCGTCCATTCATTCATTCATTCGTTTTGGATCGATGCGGGTAATTAAACGTAACGTAAAACTGATTTCAGCGCAAACACCGCCTCGCCCAGTTATACTATATTGGCGAACGGAAACGACGCAATCAACATCGGCTACCCGGGTTCGACAAATCCGTGGACACAGTTGACTTCGCCTGTCGAGTTCTGTTAGGTTCGCAGGTTTCGTAATTTCAACTTCGACGTTCGAAAAGTTCCGACTTTTCTGCGCATGTGCTATAAACTAAAAACAAGCTTGCGCCGCCTGGCGGGGAGAGTGATGGTTGCCGACTTTTAACAAATCCGCTAAATCAGTAAAAATGTACACCTTTCTGATAGAATACTGGTCATTATTCTCGTAAATTTTAAATTAAGCAACTTTTTTTTCTTCTACAAACTTGAAATTTCCGTGTAGAAGTCGGACAATACCGCTCAATTAAGAATTCAAACTTCGTGGAACTCCGCCAGAAGTTCGACCGTTCGCCGAACTATAATCGAAAAGCTCGAGGTTCGGCGGAAGTTACGTGAGACATCTCAAACAACAATACGCGACTCGTGGCGCCTCCCAAGAAACAGGGTGACTCAATCGGACACCCGAGACGCAGGAAATCCACCGAACTCGAGGCACGGAAGAGGAACGGAAGACGAGCTCGGCGTGCGCGAAGGATGGTGCCCGAGAGGTGACTCAAGTGAACACCGCCATCTGGGAGCCACTTGTCCTTCACCGATTACTCACCCCAACCGCCGCCGTACACACGCGTGGGTGGCTCTGGTAGTCACTCCCAATGCCCTACACAGACCCCTATTTGCGAAGACGATGAGCGAGAAATTCTACTCCTCCAACGCCGTGACCATATGGTCACTGCGTAGGACACGGCGAGAGTGACTTGGCAGAACCGCACGGATCGGTGAGACAAATAGTGAAGAAAAAACAAAAATATGGCTACTGGTTAACAGAATTGATCTGTGTTCACATGAATCCTCCCTTTAAACGGATACTTCAACGCAATTTGAAATATACCCGTCGTGTTCAAAAATAGGTTGAATATGATCCACAATATCCGTAAATGACAATCGCACGTTTGTATTTTGATCCTGGTGGCTGTATTTTATAGTTATAAACGGCTCACTCTCGCAAGCGCTCGGAGAAGGCCCAGCTTAGAAGCACGTGACATCCAACGCAATCGTGACGTAGGTCGTCTCAAGACGAGCAAAGCTACGGCGAGGCTGACGTCGAGAGGATGGCCTAGTCGTTCCAGCCAGCACGAAGCGGCTGCTTCTGTACGAATTACTGAGTGACGGGTTAATCTTATAACCTTGTAGGAGGAACAACTAGCGACTTCTGCGACACACAAAGGATTCTCGGGAAAAGGGGAGTTCCTCCTTCCCCCTCTCCAGTCGTGGCCCGGAGGCGAGACGACCTCCGTCACTAGCTGTCGAGGTTCCTAGACGAGCATTACAAACGAGGCGTTAACGACATCCACCAGGTGCTCTTTGCTAATCGTTTAATTCGTTTCAAAATTCCTTTCGCGACTTTTTTAACAAGATATTGGTATGTTCCATGTGAGCACTGCTCCTTTGAACACATTTAGACCAAAAAATGAGCGCCGAAATTTCGTTGTAGTACCCTTTAATATAAATCAACAATCAAACTTATTTTTTTACGCATTACAGTTTGGATTAGGTGGAGCTAAAAGCTCGAGGTGCAGATCCCAAGTATCCACGATGGGAAACGTACCGGCGTGATGCGAGATGCATGTTAAAGACCGCCGTCTAGCACAGATAGAGATAGATTAGATAGAGAATATAAAGAAAGAATAATATATATATATATATATATATATATATATATATATATATATAGCATTACCACCGTTAGTACAGCGAGGTACGGGCTTGGGTGGTTGGGTGCACCGCACCGTCAACCTCAACAATAAACAGCGGCAGACTAAAAACGGAGACATCGTGCCTAGTTTTGAAACTTTTTATCCCTGTCTACGAAGTAAAATTGTGGAATTTCCGTGCCAAGCTCGCGAAATGTTTTTGAGACGGCCGAGCCGTGAAACGCGGATTAATTTGAACCGCACCGGGATTGTCTGATGTCCGACAGAAACTCTCCCCCGCGACAACCCTCCTCTCCTATGGCCGCTTTCCGAAGTCACTCGAAACTCGAAATCGGGGATTTATTCGGCACTGTCAACCTCAGAGGGTATACTATAAATCACCGTCTGGAAATGACACGGGAAACCTTTCGCTCGACGTCGCCCACAAGCATATTGCGTCGAGAAACCCAAGTTCAGCGTGGATCCAAATGTCGAATTTGAGACTTTTCGTGCACGCAGCGGTGTGAGAAATACCGGCGCCACAGACCGCGCAAACACGGCGCTTCGCGAAAGCTGCGCTCTCGTAGATTTGATTCCACGTTGAATTAACCTGAGACTGGGAAAGAAGAGAAACATTACTACGTACAGACGTTTCTCTTCGCCAGCCTCAGGTTAATTCAACGTGGTTAGCACTCTCGCCTACACCCTTATTATATTTTCTTTGTAAACGTTGTATACGGGCAAGAACCGAAAAAGTAATCTCGCAATTCCTTTTTCCTTAATTTTTTTTTTTTTTTAATGAAGAAAGGCAAATTGCTTGAAGAGAGTGCATAATTGAAAAGGTTCTCCGAGGTCAGTTAGTTTTGAAACCAGGCACGTGGTCCATCCTTGTGGCTAATTAGGGAAGATTACGTGGCAATGCATGGAGTAGGCATCATCAAGCCTACAGGGAGAATAAAGCATAGTGTATGCGCCTTATTACGGGTCGGTGCCACCTATTTCTACAGAGAGTCCTTCATTTCTATTACACCTTTCCCACACATAGTGGGTTAATTGGGAGTCGCTGGAATCTCTAACATGTGGTTCTACAAATCGAAACACATGGATCATTTCCTGCTCTGATTGCTGTTTAGTTCTCCCCCCCCTTTTCTATCCTATTTCTGCCGCCCTGCATATTTATATAGATTATATTGATTTCACTTTAGATTTTTGTTTCCTAGTTCTACATCTCCGCTTCATCCCCTTCCCAGCTCTGGCTTCTAGGCTTTGCAGCTTAAAGTCCTGCGTGGATAAAAAAACAAGCACAAAAACCTGCATATAATTCTTCGACCCATCATCCTTCCGGTGAGCTCACAGTAGTGAATACGGCCTCGATGAGTGAATCACTGCCATCTAAGGAGCGAGTGAAGAATCATTAGGCGCAAACAATAAAAGAGGTGCAAAAGTACTGAAACTTAAACATACACAAAAAAAGCAAATAATAACAAAACAAAAATTCGAAATGTTTCTTAGTTGCTAGTTCCTAGTTTGTTTTTTAGCGAAATTTTTTGTAGTGTTTAAATTTAAGTGGGTACAGGTCGTGAGCCTCTCTCTTGGCTTGATAAACTTTTAGCTGCGTTTGAATCTTTGTGTTTGTCCGTGTCTTTTTCCCCTTGCTCCAGGGTTACTATGTCGGCATTTAATGCACGGGATGATACGATTTCCTGAACTTCAGCAGCCCCGAAGGCACAAAATAAAATCAAATATTTTGGATCGGCATTGTGGGACATAAATTGGATTTTTCAATTTGGAATTTCCAATAGCTTTTTGCAGGTTTTTGGACGTCAATAAGGGTTGTGTGCCAACAAGAAAAAAAAGGGTTGTATCCGCTTGAAATTGGCGAAGAAGAAGACACCCAAGAAACTTCACACTGCTCACTTGTAAACCGTTTACACGCACACGACATCTCTTGTGATGTCATAATCTTAAAAAAAAGAAAAAAAAACTTTGAACAAATAAATGTGTGTGATGAGAAAGCCTTCAACAGCGAAGACGTGCAGAAACACCTAAAAGCGACCAGAAGCCTTTTTTATGTAGTGTTTGTACCTCCGGAGCGGAGTGGTTCGACCTTTCTTCCATGTGTCCTTTTTTCTTCTAACTTTGTTGTTAGCTGAAAAGAACACCAGGCTGATGGACGTTTATTTCTTATCTTTTACTTTATTTCATCATGATAACTTTTTCTCACTTCTGCGCCTCGCACGCTTCATAGATCAAAGCGAAACCTCCTGTCACATTCTATGAGCACCCACACGATCAAAGACACGCACAAACTTAGAGAACGGCGTGGGAGGGTTTAACCGGGCGCTTCTTTTTATTCTGCGCCCGCCATTCGCCGCACCTTGAAGTCCTTTATTCTAGCAAGATTTTCCGTATTTATTTTGTTAAAGTTTAACAGAAAAAGGTTCAGTGTGCGTGGAGACTGCGCAGGGTGCTGCATATTTATTCGCCTCTTCATTCCGTGGCAAAGCCTGCAATTTTGTGAGGTTCATGTTTTCTTCTTTTCTGCTTTTACGTGTGCGGTTTTTCTCGTGAGGCGCGGACTACTAAGCAGTTCTTCGTAGAACTACAACAAAGATGTGTTCACGTGTAGAAGTTTCTAATGCAGTATGAAGGGGAGCTATCCGACGAGATCGAAAGCAGATAGTGATTTGAATACTGGGCGACTCGGTTAAAGCGAGCAAGACATCCTGAAGCGTCCTATTGATGAATGCCATATTTTTCCAACTAGGTCGGCACCACAGATGAACACATTCCACTGAGATAACATGCTAATGATGGCGTTTCAGTGTTGCATTCTTGGCGCAACAGCGTTGCTCTCTTGATGTATACACGCTGCGAGAAATGTGATATTATTTATATCTGGTTACTTTGTTTGAAACAAAATGACAGAGCGGTTTACGTTTTTAAGACAAGGAAGTGTGACTAGTTCTTGGTAAATGTTATACCGTGCAGAGGAGCAATGGTATTGAGTTTAATTTATATAACAGCTTTTGTTTATTCCAATTCGTGTTGTATTAGTGTCACATTCAGGAAGCTCCAAAATAGTAAACGACATCGGCATTCGTAACCTTTCTTCTAAAAAGAACAAATAACATGCGCCATGCTACCTGAAATTGCGAGTTTCATTATTCACAATTTTATGAATTATGAATAATGTGTTATGAATTCTATACCTGGGTATATATATATATATATATATATATATATATATATATATATATATATATATATATATATATATATATATATTTGCTCCACTTACTAAAACAGGCATTTCGTAGATAAGAGTAGCAGCCCCAAAGAGCACTGCTTTTTGAGCAAGACTGCAATCAGTGATCCACGGCGAGAGCTAGCTGCTGAATGTCTATAGATTAGCAAATACGCATCTAACAAAATATATCAATACAAACGCCGGCTATTTTTACTCCTAAGTCATGCTCCATTACGCATATGAGCTTCGCGTTGTGAAACAAACGCGGGTGATGATATAGTAAAGGAGCCTTACAGCCTCACTGCGAGAGCCAAACGCCGTTGTTCTGCTTAACGCGTTCAACTACGCAGTGTCGACAAAAGCAGCTAGCTTTTAGGTCTACCCACTTATCATTCAACTAGACATTGGTGTTGTGACGTCACCGCGCGCTTTTGTTTCCTTCTCTTCCTCTGTTTCTCGGCGCATAGTCATCTGGAGACCCCTGCATGAATAGCCAGAGTCTGAGATTGAGCTTGAAAACAGGGGCTTGAAAACAAGCTTTGAAAGTTGTAAGCAAACAGAAACATTTGCATTAACGACGTTTACATCGATGTACCTGTCCTTATCTAGAAGGATGCTTTTTGAAATATTTTGTTTGCTTATAAATATTTTAACAAGAAGCGACGCAGCCAGACCGCGCAAACAGGTACCTTGCTGACTACCCAGGCAGCACAAGATATTGTGCCAACATTGGTCTCAGCATGGTTAAGGTGGCCCCATATGGGCCCAGCTTGACCAGTCTAGAGCCAGCATTCATGATGCTGGCACTGAACTGGCTACATCAGCGGCAACATTGGCCGTTTCTGCCAGCTTCCAACCAATATCGCGGCATCCCGGCTACATGACGGGCAACATTGGCCGTTTCTGCCAGCTTCCAAAAGATATTGCTGCATCCCGGCTACATGACGGCTACATGACGGCAACATTGGCCGTTTCTGCCAGCTTCCAAAAGATATTGCTGCATCCCGGCTACATGACAGCAACATTGGCCGTTTCTGCCAGCTTCCAAAAGATATTGCTGCATCCCGGCTACGACGGCTATATGTCGACAACATCGGCCGTTTCTGCCAGCTTCCAAAAGATATTGCTGCATTCCGGCTACATGACGGCTACATCACGGCAACATTTGCCGTTTTTGCTAGCTTTTAAAAAGATATTGCTGCATCCCGGCTACATGACGGCTACATCACGGCAACATTTGCCGTTTCTGCCAGCTTCCAAACGATATTGCTGCATCCCGGCTACATGACGGCAACATTTGCCGTTTCTGCAGCCACCTTCTAAACGATATTGCTGAAAGTATATGAAGTTCTATCCTTGGTATAATTAAAGGGCATGGGCGTACCAACCGGGGGGCAAGGGCGCTTGCCCCCCCCCACCCCCCAGTTCTCAGAGTGTGAAGGGGGGGGGGGGGTAATGAATATGTTTTGCCCCCCCCCCCCTGAAACAGCCGCCACTGGGCAGGGCAAACGCCAGCCGGCGGCGCCCAAGGTATACCAAGGGCACCGCCCCCGGCCCTCGGGGGGGGGAGGGGTTGGTTTGCCCCCACTCAAAAACAACTTGGTACGCCGTTGTTAAAGGGTATATCGGGCTCTGTTTTGCAACACCGAATGACGGCACTGCACCAGCCAAATCGCGGCAACATCGCCGGGATGCTTCCATGTTCTAGCAATATTTAGACACAGAAGCTTTTTGCCTATAAAACCTTAACCATCACACTTTAAACACTTAATTGATTGATGTTTCTTTCACCTCTGAGCGCGGCTCTTAGGCACCCGTTTCTGGGTCGAGCGGCGTCGCCGTCGGCGTAATAGTAAAGCGTCAGCGTAACGCTTTTTCGTGACGCGCCATGAAAAAGCGTTACAGAAATCGTTACGTGACGCCGGCGCGTCACGAAAAAGCGTTACGCTGACGCGTTACGCGACGCCGAAGCGTCACGATAAAGCTTTACGCGTACGAGAAAGCGTTACGCCGACGCGTTACGCGACACGGACGCGTCACGAAAAAGCGTTACGCCGACGTGTCATGAAAAAGCGTTACGCGACGCCGACGTGTCACAAAAAACGTTACGCCGACGTGTTATGGTTACGCCGATGGCGACGCCGATGCGTCCCGAAAAGCGGTACGCCGACGCGTCACGAAACATCATTACGCTGACGCGTTACGGTGACGGCGACCGTAACGCTAGCCGTAACGCGTCATCGTGACGCGTCGCTGTCGGCGTAATCGCACAGCGCATCATGAGAAACGTGCCATAATGCACCGCGGTGAAGCGCGCGTTGGATTATGGGACGTCTCCATAATGCACCAAGCGGGAGGGAGGAGGAGGAGGAGGAGGACCAGGAGGAGAAAGAGGCAGGAGGAAGAGGGCTTTCCCCTGAAAGCTCCCCCGCCTCCACCTACCTTCGTCACTGGTGTATTGCTCGGCTGTACGGGATCTTGAAAATCTCAAAACAACCCGCTGTTACTAAGCCGCGCAACACGACCAAAATTTCTGACCAAGAAAAAATACAAATAATTTTTAAGCAGAAATTAAAAACTAAAACAAATATCCAATGATTAATTAAGCAATTGCATGTCCTCACAAATAAAAAAATCAACTTAAATTAAGATGTCGAGCACGCTGTTTTTTTTTCTTTTTCTTTTTTTTTTGTTTAGCACATACGTTGATGTAGATTTCAATCAGCAAACAAAGGTTATCATGGAACGTATAACAGGAGAGGAGGCTGGGAGTCTATGTCTGCTCTCCCCAAAAATTGTCTTCAAACTGCGTTGAGAACACGATAACTCCATTAATAGGTCTGTTCGATTCGCCTGAACTGGCTGAACTAGTTCAGCAGTGCAGGCACTGGTGCATTCGATTCAACCGAAGGTTGCACGGCCGCTGCACTGGCGACGTTCGATTTATCCCAGTTCTGAATGAGTTCAGACCCAGTTCCTCAAAATCTTGCACCGGCTTCTGAGTCAGTTCAGCGTCCGTGCAGAAGCAGACGACAAGAGCAGACGGCGATAGCAGACGACACCCCTCGTTTGTCTTTGCTCGCGGTGCCATTTGTCGGAGCTCTTGCTCAAATATCTGCGATGTTTAACAATAACGCCGACACGAATGTTGCATTTCTCTAGGGCTGGGCGTCGATTAAAAATTTTAACCCGATTAATCGCCACCCTTTAATCGATTAATTAATCGATTAATCGGTTGATTTTAGTAAAAAGCAAAAGTAGACATTTTGTCCTTACAATGTTTTATTGTATGATAAACGGCGCATATATACAAACTTAATTGAGAATAAATGATGATGTACCACACTCACAGATCACAACCCCAGCTGCGGAGGCAAAGAAGTTTGTTGACATTTTCCGGCAGGAGCGAGTTTCTTTGTTTGTTGACGATCATCCCTGCTGCGCTGAACAGACGCTCGCATGGCGTTGAGGTGACTGGGACACACATCACACTCTTCACAATTGGCACAATTTGAGGAAACAGGGAGCCCTGAGCTCGCCACCACTGTAGTGGGTCCAGTTCATCGTCCGTCACTTCGGCCATCGATCGATAAAGCGACACTTGGCAGGAGATGGTGGGCTCTTCATTTTCCTCCGAGAAAACGTATTTTCTTTTTTTCTTGGGCGTGAGATCAGTAGAATCGTCCGAAGACGCACGTGTAAGCTGGGAAAGCCTTTCCCACACAAGTTCGCGGCGATCTTTTTCGATGCATGCGAGGCTCTTGAAACGAGGATCGAGACACGTGGCCAGTTCATAGTCGTTGTACCGCGGCCACGCGCGAAGCCTCTCATCGATAGAGTCCACCAGCATGGCCTTGAAGCGGCAGATGAAGGCAGGGTCACAGTCATTTGTCTTCATTTTATTCTTGAGCAGTTTTAAGGCTGGAATAAGTACAGACCGAGTAACGTACTTGTCCCCTCCAAGGAGCTCAGTAATGTCGAGCAGGGGCTTCAAAACTTCCCGAAGCTGCTCCAACATGTCCCAATCGACGTCTGTGAGGCGGGGAATCGACGATCTAATGGTACTGCTGTCCTCCATGGAGCGGCGCAAAGGCTCCTTCAGTTCAAGCAGGCTGGTTATCATTATGTACGTGCTGTTCCACCGTGTTGCGATGTCCTGCTGAAGCTTCTTCTTAGGTGCTCCGAGTTCAGCGGCATGTTTTGAAAGGACGGCCTGGTTGTTAGAACTGTGTTTAAAGTGACCCACAGTACGACGACAGGCGGCCAGCAGTCGCTCCACGCCCGTCACGCTGAGCGCCTTGTGAATGCACAGCTGAAGCGTGTGAGCTGCACACTTCAGACTCTGAAAGTTTGCTCTCTCCACCCCAAGACAGATGTTACGGGCGTTATCGGTACAGACAGCTTCTACCTTTTCAACGATTCCCCAATCTGTAGCAGTCTGCAATACCTCACTGGCACATTGTTCTGCTGTATGGCGCTCAGGTACGTTTCTCACCTGCAATGTTGCCGATCGAAGCATCCAGTCGTCGTCGATCCAATGCGCCGTTATCCCGAGGTAGGCGTCATTGGCGATGGAGGTCCAGAAGTCCGCTGTTAAGCTGATGAAGCTGGCTGCCGAGAGTTCTGCTTGAAGACCCTCCCGTCTCGAGGTATACAGGGCATCCACCTTGGCACTCACTGCACGACGGGACGGCGGCTGGTAAGACGGAGAATCTAAGGCAATCTGAAGAACTTTCGCTAGTCCGTGATCTTCCACAATGTTGAGAGGACGGCTAGAAGAAACAAGCCAAGATGTAAGGGCTTGTGCAATAGTTTCTTCTTTCTTCAGGGAAAGGGGCCTCGAAGAGAAAACGTCGATGGTCGTCTGCTTTTTTGCAGATGATTCTTGTTGCAGCGAGATGCTTGGGTGCTTAGCTCTGAGATGGTATTGAAGCGAGCTTACACTTCCGCTATATGCGAAAGTTTTTTTGCAGATGAGGCAGTGAACTTTCTTTAGGTCAAAAACTTCGCCCGCGGAGTTTACTTTAAACCCGAATTTCCCTGAAAGGTTGCCCTTCATACTCCTGTATTCGTCCATGCCTGCGCAGGGTGTTGTGATGAGATACTTCTCAAACAAGTGACTGCGGCGCGACATGAAGGGAAAGGGAAAGGCGGGGGCAAGGGAGACGGGGATAATTGGGGAGCGTCGATCCGTCGAAGACGTCCCTGAAGGTGTTATAGGAGTAGTACATGAAGGACAAAACAGGATGAAACATCCTCTTCGTTCATGTAACTTTACCACCACGCTCTAATTCCACGACGTCCTTGAAGCTTTCAACAAACAGAAAATCCCCGGCGAAGGGAAGGCCCCTTTTACGGGGAAAGGGGAAGCGAGCCCATCCGGCTGCGCGCGGCGCCAACTCGTCAAAGACGGCGAGAGAACGGGGGAACATCTGGAAGCACTTTGCCACGGGCAGTGCGGGTCCGCCAAGGTCGTTGCGTCAAGAGACAAATGCGAAGTCGAGACAGAAATTCCCACCACACAAATACAACACAGGGTCGAATACTGAAGCAAGCCACGACCACGGCCGGCTTTGCACCACGCTGAACGAGCGGAGAGAGGAGCGAGGTCACGTTGTAGTGACCTCAAGGACGGAGCATAACCCACAATAGGGTCAAAGGCAGCCTTCGGAAGAGCTCTAGCTTTGTCGCTGCAAACCCGTAAGCCAACATGCTTGCGTGCCTTCAAAAAAAAAAAAAAAAACTGCTGCGTGTGCTTAAAAAGAGCGCGGACCGAGGTCAGCGGACTTCCGTAAAGCCTGCTTTCATTCTGCTTCTGTCTTCGCTTTTTTCTTCCAATCCTGCGTGACTCACGACGAATGATTTGTTTGTTGGGTGTTACCTACGAGTGAACAAGGAACAAGTTTGTATGTTCGTTTTAGAGGGAACGGCAGTAGGAGAAAGTAAAAAAACCCGTATATTTACTTACTTTTGTTCGCCTCATTTTAACCGATTAACTGGTTAAAAAAATTGATCGCGATTAAAGCATTAATCGATTAATCGGAAGGTTAATCGATCAATTGCCCAGCCCTAGTCCTGGGCATTATCCCCACCCCTGCTCGCTAATCAACCGGTATACGGAAACAACTGGGAGTCCCGGTTCCCACTGTCCCACTTGTCGTATATGTTGCACACCACATGCTCAGTTGGTTTTGACATTTATTGGTTGCCGAACTCTGTAAAAATCCTACATGGCAAAAAAAGGGCGAGCTCACAGAGTGTACCGACAATACACAACACCGATAATGCCCAAGATGCTTATGATAAAGATGCCAGCTTTGTTTTGCAGGGAACTAGAAAACCTATGGCAAACGTAAACCAAGAAAACACAAAAGAGCTAAAAAGGAAATACTGTAAGTTTGCTACATCCTGGCTAATGTTATGCTAACATTTTAAAATCCAAGCTAAACGGAACTATTTTATATATTTTTTAATTGGTTAAGTTACACCCAGGAAATTATTATGGTTGAACTATATTCAGCTCTGCAGTGAAGCGGCGTGCTTTGGCTCTCTGGCTTGGCTCCATTGCCACGGAAAGTTGTTTCTTCATATATCACTTTCTGGCTCTTTCGATTCTCTACCCCTCATCCTCCTCTCCTGTTTCGCCACTCTAAAAATTTTATCCCCATGCTCTCTGTTAATCGTGGAGATAACCGCCCATGGCGACAGGGCGCATGGTGTCTCCTACATATATTTTTTTTAGCTTGCTTAAAATAGGGGAGTAGGCATTTAATATCTCTTTTGATGAGTTGAAATGTTTCAAAAGTGGGGGTTGAGCGCTTACTCCGACACTGGTGCACGTTTGGTGTTTTACGGTAGTTTTATGGTGTTGTGTGTTACCACTGGGTGTCCCAAGGAGCGGCCAGGCTCTTGAAATCTACTACAAAATTCGGTTTCTTAACCTATCGCGCTACGACTTTGTGCAGCGTTGCCCACAGATGCTGCATTTTTCTTGTAAAATTTGCAAACACCGAAGTTACCGGAGGAAAAGTTAAGAAGGAAAAAGGCTTAGCTCCTATGGAAACGCAGCAAAGCCACCGGTCTTCAAACAATACTGCGCCGTTTTGCACGGGAGACAAGAGATGGCGTAAGCGGTCGCGATGCCAACTGCCGCCAACGAACGAGCGTCCGGCACCGAGAGCCGGCGTCTTTAGCAGACAATCTTTTCGACTCAAAAGCGGCACGAGCTTTTCTGATATCAGTTGCCAATGCTTTATTTTATCATCCTTACTAATAAAACAGTGAATGGAGACATAATCGATTAAAAAAATGGTTTGTCGGGTTATTTTAACTTATTTTAGTGGTACTTATGTCGTCTGCTTTGCAGTTCCTTCTTGTTACCGCGCTTGTTTTTGTTTCTGCGACTGTCGCTGCCTGCGGAACGTGCGCCGCTTTTGAGTTGAAAAGATAGTCTGCTAAAAACGCCGGCTCTCGGCGCCGGATGCTCGTTCGTTGGCGCAGTTGGCATCGCTACCGCTTTCGCCATCTCTTGTCTCCCGTGCGAAACGGCGCCGTATTGTTTGAAGACCTTTGGCTTTGCCGTATTTCCATAGGAGTTAAGCCTTCCTCTTTCCTATGTTTTCCTCAGGTAAGTTCGCTCTTTGCAAATTTTACAAAAAGAAATGCACCATCTGTGGGCAACGCTGCACAAAGTCGTAGTGCAATAGGTTAAGAAACTGAATTTTGCAGTCGATTTAAAGACCCTGGCTGCTCCTTGATGCACCCAGTAGCTACCGCATATGTGAACAGGTGATTCATGCAGTTGTTAATGACCGTTGGTACCCAAGTCAACCTCGTGCAGGGTGTCTATGAACTGAAAAAAACGGTAATGTTGAGAAAGTTGGCGATTCGAAGTCTGAAGATTTCCACCCTAATCACCATCGATCAGGGAAATTCAGCCTTCTTTTGTCTGAATGTCTGCAAAAGACACGTGTGGTGTGACACATAAACCTTTCTACTCAGGAACTCAGCCAGCCTGCCTATGTAAATCTCTGCTTGGAAACTAGAGTCTGGGGAGAATCCAGAGATACAATTTCTTCTCGAAATGTATGAAAAAGACAAACTTCTATACTCTAAATGGACTGCTGCTGCTTATGGCAGCTTTGTGGAATGGTTTCATAGTGCGAGAGCTTGTCTCCATACCTACCCCAGTTGCTCCTGAATGGACTTTCCATGGGATTTTTTTACAGGTTGTGAACATCATGGCTGTTGAGGTAGTTTCTGCTGCGGGGTAGAGAATATCCCTCAGCTTGACAGTCCACAGAAGCTTTAGCAGCCAGGATTTTGTATGTTGCGAGAGCAATGACGCTTGCCTTTAGCTCATATTTTTTGCCAGAAGTTGTACAACCGACCGCCAGGGTTGTCTCATCCGACAGCAGGACATGCCGGCTACTGTGGCATCATTTATTGTTGTCGCTTAGAGACCACTTTTAATGCATGGGTGGTATAGAATGCTAAGGAATGCAGAGGCGCATTCCAGACACCATACCGTAGCATCTGCTGCTGGGATGTTCTGATTGGTTCTCATTGCAGTCATCACAATTTCCAGATAATGTTTCTTTTCTTCAGTGGGAGCTCATGAAGGTGGCACTGTGCACAGAGGGACAGAGTGGCTGACAGTGAGCTGCCCAAGACAAGCTGCTGGCTCTCGTGACCATCTCCGAAAGCCTCTGGATGGGCTAATTGACAGACGTGCCTGGACATTTATAAATGGTAAACACAATCTAGACTACCTTTGAATTACGCCTTGGTCTAACGGCTGTAGCTAGGATACCGTGTTTGGCTGCTAGAATTGAACTGGATATGCTAAGCGGCTCATGTCGCCAAGTAGGGACACGCTGGAACGCTTATCCGCAAACTCCGCTTCCCAGTCCATGAGCCACCAAAGGCCCAGCCAAAGAGATCCCGACTCAAGTCAAAGTTTTCTGTTAATCTTGTTACTAGCAGCGTCGTAATCGTTAGTTAAAATTTAAAATAACGGAGATAAACACTAGCAAAAGTGACATCATCAGCAGGGTCCGATAACCCTTGCTCACCAATAGGCTGACTTTGGGATGCCAACAGTGATGTCACGAAGCTTTGGACAGGTTACAGGTGGAAGAAAGGCTCAATGCATGCCCTGCTATAATCGCTGCACATATTTTTCAAAATAAATGCAGTTTACGTTGACTTTTGCCCAAGTTTAGTGCGATTACTGAATTAACGAGCCAAAATGCTATGGAAGTCTGGTTCTAACTCAGATTTCTTGCAAAGTGCTTCAGGTTCTCTTTAATGCTAGTTTGACTTATTTGCAAAAGCCTGTGCCAGTGCACAAACTAGAGCATATATATTGCTGTACTATTTTACATTTAATGCACTGCCAAAGGAAAAGGTTCAGATATCATTAAGCCCAAGAAGCTAAACCCTTAATTTGAATGTGACATACAGTAGACTCATTAATTTAAACTCCAGGAAGTCACGAATTTTGTGTAAAATCGAAAGCTCGAATTATCAGAAGTTCATCTAAATATGTTGCAAGATAAATTATGATTTTCTATATGGATGGCTACACATACAAAACAGATATTTCATGATTTCCTCTGCACAGGCCCATTAATCATAAGCTGGTATGCCATTCATGAAACATTGGTAAAATTTATGACACAAGTTTATTTAACCGTGAAAAATGTTGTTTATCGGGGACTGTTTAGACAGCACATGACACCTCGAAACAAAATTAAGTTTGTTCAACCAGCAAAAGAGTTGTCTATTAGGGACTGTCAAGCAGGGACCCATGAGTAATGGAAACGGACATTGTGCTGCAGTTTCCATAGCAACTTGCGTGAACACTGCGATATAAAGCCATGCCGCCACATCACAGCATCCATGCAAATTGATACGGAAACTGCTGCGCGGCGCCCGTTTTTGCCGCTCATGTGTCCTCTGCTTCAGAGACGTATATAGAGATAGTTTAACCATTCATTAGGATGTATAGAAGGCAAATGAGGAGGCGCCTTTGGCTTAAGGTGGGCTGGGCGTGTTCCAGAGTGTTTTCACAAATTCGTATGTGGCCAACCAGCAGCCGTGCATAATATCCTGGCAGGGTTGTGAGAAACAAAATTAATAAGCTCGTCGGAGTAACTCGGTGACTGGGGTGCAGTGATGTTTTGATCGCGGTCATGCAAAATCACGGTAGAAGATATAGAAAATATAAAAAGCGTGCGCGACCAGCTGAACGATTGACGTAATCCGCACACCAGGCGTCGAAGCGGTCAGACTCCATTTGAGCAAAACAGAAATCAAGCGGCACATTCGTTTCTTACATCTTGCATAGCCATAATCGAAACATTGCGTGTACCATATTTTCAACCATGGAGAGTTACTACATTTAACTCTTACGCACTTATCAAAACCGTTTCTCGCTACCATGGCTAAGGGATTATTTTCAGCTTCTGGTTGGCCAAGAGAGATTGTCGAGCCCTCTATCTGTATCTGATGCAGGCCTTGGCTCTGCTTGCTCCTTTCATATACTAAGATCTATATGTACGGCTCTGCTCTGCTCTAGCCCTGTTGAGTGCGCTTCTTACTGAGCACCAGTGCACCACAGGAAAGCAACACCTGTGAAAGCAAGCTCGACAGGTGCTGCTTCTCCGCAGTGCACCGGTGCTCGGAAAGAAGTGCGCTCAACAGGGCTGCGAGAACAAAAAGTATGAATTACACGAAAACGTCGTTCAAATTAAGCGGCTTATGAATACATTGAAAACGTAGTGGGACAACCCAAGTTTTGAAATTTGTTTGACTTAACCAGAGGTATTAAATCTCCGAGTTTGAATTATCGTGAGCCTACTGTATACTCTAAAGGAGATATGGCTCACTTGAATGTGCTTAATATCACTAAATGGTTATGCAAATTTTAATTTGCTAGTTTTATTTCTCAAGCACTTGTTGTGTTGGGTATTCAAATGAATGAAAATTTTTACTTTGGTTCAATTTATGGGAGGTTTGTTTAATATACCATGTGCTGTAGAAAGGTGGGGAGCTGGGCTAGGTAGTAAACACGTTGCTAGCTGATGTTAACCATGTATGTCATATACAGTTTGTTGTGATTGTGTATTGATTTCGAATCCTCTTTTGCTTTTTGTTTCAGGCTGCCATTACCTGCACCATGAAGATATCGAAGAGGTCTTCAATTGAAGGACAACTATAAGCACAAGCATGGAGGGGCATCTAGACGGCGAGCACAAGGACAACTGTAATGTAAAATTTCTCCCAACTTAAAGCAAGGCATGCCTTCTTCCAATAAAGGCATTGTGGCGAAACTTCTTAATTGGTTCGTTTGTTCAGCTGTCATCTCTACGAACAGCTGATCTCACACAAACAAAATCCTGGCAATGAGTAGTAGAGGTTCTGTGCTCTTTTTCTTGTTGAACTCTTGTTGTTTTGTCTAAGGATAAAAAATTATACAAGTTAATATATTGAATGATGGAGCTATGAACTCTCCATACCAATCCGTACCCCAAACGCTTCATGTGACTTCGGCTTGCTTGAACATGAAAGCTGTTCGCACTAAATAACGGAGCACTAGACCTTTCTGTCTTCTTGAAGCCCGTAGCTATGAGCCATCCGCACCAATCCTGCACCTCCAATACGTCAGGTGACACCCCTGGCAGAGGTAAAGCCCTTCCAGGGGAGTCCACTGATGTATCGGAGGTGCGGGTGGTACGGATGGCTCGTAACTTTAGCCTTATACAAGGCCGAAAGGTATAGTGCTTCGTTATTTAGTGCCGACAGCTTTCATAATTCCTACGGATAGCCCTCCATACTGGGCTACAGATATTCCGTCATTTTACGAAATTATATGCCTTGTTTTTACAGACGATCCAGTTTCTAGATTACGGGAAACCTTGCCGGCAATATAAAACCAGCAACTTTTACCAATAAAATGGGAAAACAGATAACTGTCCGTAAAGTGAAATACAGACGTTCCGTCGTTTTACAAAATTATATGCCTTGTTTTTAACAGACGGTTCAGTTTCTAGATTACGGGAAACCATGCTGGCACTATGGAACCCGCAACTTTTACCCATAAAATGGAGTGGAAATTTTTGCAGTGGCTCCCATACCCCTTGTCCAAGTCGAAGATGGTCAGACATCTCCGATTCCCTTTAAAATGAAGCGTCCGTTTCCATTGAAAATAAAAAGTTTAACATTTGATGTCATAGTCATTCGCATTCTTACGTATTTCAACAATAGACATTTAAATCCCTAAATGGTTGAACGATAACAGCCACACAACATTTTGAAAGACGGCTGTAAAACGGTTTCGAAAGACGGGCGAAAAACGGTTGATGATATTGGCCGGAAAACGGTTGACGATATCGGTCACAAAACGGTTGGCGATATCGGTCTCAAAACTTTCCCCGTGATCGGTTCAAGTTATTGGACCGATCTGGAGCCGGGTTGCAAAACATTATGGGACCGTTATTTCTTAAAACTTTGACCGATATTTGTCCAATATTTGTCCAATATTTTCGTGCTGCCTGGGTAACGTCGTGCCTCGAGCATTCTTGTCAATAGACCACTCGTTGAATCCCCCAAGCGCCCCGGCCCGCACAAGAGGAATCATGGGGACGGTGTTCCTTCAGTTCACTAGTGACCGGTAATTTCGATCAATTCGATGCTTACAAACTCTTCAGTGTAATCCAAAGTCACAGTGAACAAGCGGTATGTAGAGTGCAAAGACCACCATATACCTTTTAAAATATCTCGTCAAAATCAGCGTTTCTGTTTTGTTTATTTAATTCAACCTGGCTGAGCTGTAGAAAATGTTTAAAATATTATTATTCTCGTACAGCTTCAAAACGTTATTATTACCTTAGAAACGAAAAAATATATTAAAAGCCCCGCAGATTCCGAGCTTAATCCTGGTCTTAGTTGTCAATTGTCGGATTGTTAAGCCTATTTCTTTAAAACAACAATCATGACAGTGATAATATCCTAAGAGATTTCTACAGCTCAGCCAGGTTGAATCGTGCATTGTGTGCAAAGAATAACAAGAGCCAACATTGACGAGAAGTTTTAAAAGTTATATGGCAGGTCTTTGGGCTCTACACGACGCTTGTTCAAGGTGAAAATTGCCGATCACTAGTGAAGTTCCTCGGGAGTGCGGGCCGGGATGCTTGGGAATTTAGCAAGTGTTCTATTAATCCTGCGACGATTTTATTAACTCAAGAAGAGGCGTTCAGTTAAACGAAATTCCCGCGATATGATGGCGCCTCTGCTGTAATATATGCGTGCAGCCACGAGGCATGCGGTTTAGAGAAGCTCGTTTTAGCAAACGCCGTTTTCCCGACCCCGGTTTATCGAATCCATTTATAGAGAACCCAGTTTAGAGAAGATGGCGATGAGCCTCCTTTGGTGAATCCGGCCGCCGCGAAGCGGCGTGTACGGATAAATAACGTGAGTTAACATTTCTGTATGAGCCGCCGCAGATTGCCGCGGCGAAGCGGCGGGAGCGCAGCGGGGGGCATGGCTTAAGACGCACCAGGGATACACGCCAGAAGTAGGAGAGCCTTTTTTTTTTTTAAGCGTCTCCTTTTCGATAAACGGTGTTTCTATATACTCGAGGCTCTGCTTTCTAAACTGTGCTTCGATAAAACGTGCCCATTCCCTAAAACGTGCTTCGATAAAACGACATTCGATCAACCGTAGTAAACACCGCAGCCAACCTTGTTGGTTGAGTTCGACATCGCAACTTGTGTCTTTCATTTGAACGTTAAGCCGGGGTCACACTGCTTATGTATCATACAAAAGACAGTCTGCATACAGATTGGAACGCGAGTCACCACAAGAGCCGTGCTTCGATTGCCGCATGGCAATGCGTTCAAGGAGGAAACTTCGGCACGCAGCGTTTGAACCACGGATATTGCATGACTCGTGTTAGCAGATCGCCTTTTGTATATTGTATGAGCAGTGTGACTTCCGGCTTTAAGTGCTGCCATGCGATACATTTATTGAAAGATAATAATATTTTAAATACTAGTATACTACCTATTTTTACATTGAATGATGAATACGCAAGTTATGGTGCTATAAGAACGCAGCCTGCTACTTTCAGACAATAGACCAATCTCCCCAAGCGCTCGGCGCATGCGGGACCACTCCGCCATAACTTTAGTTCACAGGGGACAGGCGGCAATGCACGACAGGGCTCGTGCCGTCTCATGATCTGTACGAGCAAAGCCCCAGCGAGGTCGATGCACGTTCAAAAAGACTAAAGTTTCCTGCATGCATCGTGGCTGAGGTGGCGTAGCCAAACTGGCTTGTGCGATCCGACTACTCATATGTCATAACGCAGTTTCAACGAGCGGGCACATTTTATGTGTGTCGCAGAGAGTCATTTCGCTGAAAACTATTGCTTTCATAGTTGCTTTAGTCACAAAATCCATCACATCAAATCAATGAATATACATTTACAGAGCGCGACATTTCTCTATTCGAACAAGTAACTATCCGCGCTTTTTCTGCTTTCTTCTCCCAAATAAAATTTCCCATTTGAAGGAAGCTATTATCCAAAATTTATCAGCGCGAGGCGCCATGACGGGCACATTCCTGCATAGTAAAATTTGATATTCGTTATATGCACTCTCTGAACAAGAGATGAAAATGGACAATGTCCTGTTTGAGCTGTTGCACGGCGTACCAAGGACCTATACTTCCTAAGACATGAAACCTGGCTCAAGCCTCCACGGCAATGAACGACGAAGGCGTGTTCATTAACGTAGATAACTCCGCATTGTAGCTCAAGTTCGTATCATTTTACAAATATTTCAATAAAACCACTTGCCTGCTATTAATGCAAATGCGTCTTTATTCCGCGCTTCTCCCTCTTTCGTTGTCTCTTTCTCGCCGTGCATTTTGGACACCTTTTTCTTTTTTGTATAGTCATTTATTTGTGTCGCGGAGCGTATAGCTGTTAGTATGTGTTACTGTGTCTATCGAACCTGCCCTTTTTTGTGGAATATTTATTTACCTTTCTATGTTCCGTTTTACCAGTGGTGCTAGTTTTACTGGGGCCAGGAAATTTGTCGAGTCTCAGCTTTGTATTTACTCCCAGCCCCCTCCATCTCGAATATGTGCGATGTTCAGTATCATTGACTTTCATTTCATCACATAAGCTTGGGTCAGCACTCCAATTTATGAATTAATGTATGTCCAGAAGTAAGCTATAGGATTTGTTTCACGAATCACAACGCAACAAATATATAAAATAAAACAAATTCAACAAAAAAGAACATGATAAGACGTGTACGAGAACGCCTTGTGCCCCGCCCCCCTCGCCCTCTTGCCTGCCCTTTTTATTTTTCCCTTTTGATGAATAACACTTCACGTATAATTTAAGTGTTGAGAAATTACACTTTTTTTGTTCGTGTACTGTGTGTAATGACTCTATGGTATTCACGGCTGTTTGTGATATACTAAATGTAAGCAGATATGCATCATTTTCAAAGCTCTCCTCACACTCACCAAGTGGAATAACTTTAAGTGCAGTGACTGCCTTTCAGCGTCACGCGTGTTTGTTGGCAGGGAAGTCAAAGTAATACTCTTCTTCGCGGAAAACTAACTCCATTTGCATTTGTAGAACATTTTGCATTCCTAAGCATTTTGAGATTGTACTGCTTTGCAAGCAGAACAAAACTCAGAACAGATTCTAAGCTTACGAGTGTCATGCACACCCCACCACCACTAATACCATAACTAGAAGTGCCCCGAAACTGCACGTCTGGCAACTACCTGATCTTCAAGTCAGCAAGTGGCGGCACTCAACTTAAGTCCTCTGCTTTTACCGCGCACGACAGCAAAGCCTGGCTAGCGACGGAGGCAGTTAGCTTATATTGCCTCGTTAGGGAGATAACCTCAAGTTCAAGCATTTCGCGCGGGACGCTGCAGAAAACGAAAACATCGTGCGATCAGCAACGCAGCAGCGAGTCTGCGACAACATGGATTACGGTACTTACTATACAACGTCCTAAACGCAACGTGGGATCTGCGCAAGCTGACGACCCTAGCCGAGCCAATCAGAGCGTTAGTGTGTGGCACGTGACAAGTACCGCGAGAGATGACTGCCGTGTGTAGAGCTGTTACGTAGCTCAATTAGCTCATGGGGGTCTTTGGCGTTTTCACCTTGCCAACCCGAGGGGCAAAAAAACTGCTCAGGCAGGTTTTCTTCAATCGCGATGCGAACGACGTTCGAAGCGCTGTGCGCCAGGCCATTAGGCTTCGCAGGCGCTTTGCCGCTAAGCTTTTTATTCTGGTCTTCGTTGTTGTCGCGGCTAACCTCATTCTAGTCGACATATTAACCCTCCATTCCTTAGCGCCGAGGCTTGCAAAAATGCGGTTTCTCTGAGCGCGCGATGCGTACTTGTATTTACTTTTTGTTTTCTGCTTCTCCGACGAGGCACTTCCACTTTTGCTTTCGGGAAGGTGAAAGTTAGTATCTCGCGAGGCAACGCTTAGGCTTATTTTATTCTTAGTGATTTATACTAAAATATTTAAGATGGTCTGCGGGGGGAGTCGCCGTTGAATTTGCTATGAAATGAATATGAAGAGCCGGAATTCCAACTGGAGCCATCGCAGATGAGAGAACTAATCAGATTTAGAGGGAAAGAGAGAGAGGCAATAATGTTAGCCCTGTTAGTGAAAAGACAACTCAAGATCTCTCGTATCATGGACGCACCGCAAACCTCCGGTACGGGCTGTTGCCTTTCTGCGGTGACGCGGCTCTCCTGACAGTCAACAGAGAGTTTTAGTAGACATAACGCTGCGGACAGCAGGACCAGCGGGCGCGCGCTAAATTGGTGCTTCAGAGTGACGGAACGAGGTCCCGCTACTAAAGCTTACTTCTAGCAATACGGTCTACTAAAGGCCAGTTCCCACATGCTGTGGAGCGCTGATACAGCATTGCTCGCGTGTCGTTACCTACATATATCGCCTTCCATGAGCAGAGGTTTTGGAGGTGCGAAAGAAATGTGGTGAACGTTCCCGTCAGGCACGCTCTTAGCGCAAAGTCAGCGCTGTTATTATAGCGCCGCGATGTATGTGGGAACAGGCCTTCAAAGTTTCTAACGCTGCATTCACACTGGTGACTCAACCGCATCCGCGAAGCGGTTGCGAACGCGATTGCCTAAAGATGCAATGCAACCTAACGCGCACTTGATGATGAGAACCAGAGGATACGCTTCGCGGTTGGGATTCGAACGCCTGTGTGAATGCAGCCTAATGCCTCGACGTGCATTGGGGAAGTGGCTGGTGCCCAATCGCTGCGATGACGGGAGTAGCCGAGCCTTAATGATGTGTGGAACTCGGTGAGTGCTACGATAAACATTGGTGACATATAAACTGGCTACAGATCACGTGGCCGCGTATTCTAGCTGCGAATTGAGGGAGTGAGCGTTGCTTGTTTTTATGGATTTGTTTTCTTTTCTGCAACTGCCGTTGCGTGAAAGAAAGAAAAAAAACTAACCCGTGTTTAATAGGGTATGCATGTCAAGACATAATTCTAAGCAGCATTTACTTAAAGTACAAAATTTCTGCATCGGCCCTTTAAGAGTTGAGTAATGAAAGCATTAAACATAAGTCAATTCAAATGAAATGCCCCGAAAGCAAGACATGAGGTCGCATCTTGAACGCGCATCTAATCCTGGTCCGCATACGGCGTGTCATTTCAAGCAACAAACTTATTCAAATACGTTATGAAAAAAATTTCGTACGTCTACCTTACCGAAGAGTCGTTGGCAAACCAGTCACGGTGATCTACGGAGAGGAGGTCGGCGAACGCCGAGGCTTGAAAAAAGACATACAAGCTTGATCGTCTTGACAAAGAGGTAGGCACAGAATGCGTGAAGATTTGCTCCCCAAAAAGTAATTTACCGTTAGTTGATTACACAGAGGGAGAAACATGGCGACATTGTTACTCACTGTAGATGAGAAATTTAGCCAGTGCAGCACAACTGCTAGCCTGGGATCTTTAACGTGCACCACGCAGTAGTGATACACAACGGCACGCCGGTACGATGCTCATCCAGGTCGAAACCGGCAGGGGTGGGGATTGAACCAAGGATCCCTGGGTTCTGCAGCGCGAGCTTTCGCTCCAAGTGCTCCAATGCTGGTATGCGCTAGCCCACTCGGCCACCAAACCCCATTTGCCCCCACGTCATATGTGTGGCCGTTCACACTCTGGGACCAAGGTGGAAAAAGAAAGGTTAGAGTAACTAAATGGCACGCCAGAGTATTGCCTTCCTTTTCCTTTCGCCATCAACTCCTCATTGGTGGGTTTGGGGCTCGAGGTATGTTTCGCTTTTCGCTCGGGAAATGTAGATCTTACATTGAGGTCGGATTAGCAGAACGTTTCTTGAGCCTTCGGATATTGTGTGACACTTAGACACGTGTATTTACGTTCTTTTTTATAACGCAAGCGCTGTTTCAATGTGGCCGTGTTCAAGCAGACGACACGACGGCCGACAACGCTGCGCATGCGCGCTGCGGTTCCTCCGAGGGACTCGGGGCGGGCCGGGAGGCGCACGACGGCACATGCGCGGCAGTGTTGAGCACGTTCCTCGAAAAGAGGAACGAAAGCTCGTTCTTTGTTCCTTCTGAATTTCGGAAGTTACAAGTTCCATCTGAGAGAAAGGAACTCGTTCCCGTTACCGTTTAAAAATGAAACGTATAGTTACGTATACGTTACTCTTGCATTTTGCTAATTACAATATTTAGTTGGATAAAACAAAAATGTTTTATCTATCCAATCAAATGGCACCATATCGAATTAGAATCACGTGATGAAAGGACACCTGGAAAAGAAAACAAGAGGAAGGAACGTTTCAATTGTTGATATATTAACCTTTTAAAATCTCAGCGTTTACTCATATTTATGTTTGCGGGGGGCGAATAAGACTGCACTCATTGTGGCAGTTACCACAGGAGACAAGAGGAGGTCCGATGATGCCCTCCCAAGAATTCGCGTCATCGCCATGTCCACCGGAACGAGTTCTGCCCTAGACCTTGCACCAATGACTAAACAACACGCTCATCTGTTTAGCACAAACAGATGTGCCCAATTCCTACATGTCTTACTACTACTTTTTAACAGTGGAGGGAAAGTGAAGAGGAGGATAGAGCTTTTGGAAGGTCAGTATTGAAAACTGCCAGTCCTTCTTTGTGAACGTCGGATTCGTTGCCCAGTTTGAAGGTAGGGAAAAAGGGGAAAGGAACAAAAGCTTCTTGTTTTTTTAGTTTTTGAAGTGAAAAATGTTTATGATACAAGGGTGCGTTTGATGTCTGATAACCTGTTATTCTGTTGTTACCATATGTCTCCGCAGCAAGTTCACTGATTGCTGTAGTCGGCCTTAGATTTCTGGGTGTATGAGGATTTGTGGAAGTAAATAATGTAGCTGAGTTTAAGACGTCCCTGTTTCTGTGCCTGTTACTTCTACTAAACGTTTTCTTTCTTTCTTTTTACCGCAGTCTAGGGCACTGAAAACGAGATCAGTATCCAGCAGCTCGCCTGCACCCGACTGTTGCCAAGCGAGGACCCCACAGTATAAACCTTAGGATGAGTAACAAAAAAGTCCTCAAGATTGTGCTCTTCCTAGAGATATTGTTTTTAATTTTTTATAGTTCTGGAATTTCCCCTTAGAAAGTAAAATTAAAATTACCCCACTGGACGGGAAAAAAGGCATGCCGTTCCTCTTTCCGTTCCAGTATAAATGTAACGAGAACCCAATCCAGTTAATCTAACAAAGAATGAAACGGCGGCGTTCCTCCGTTCCTCCTAAAAGGAACGCGTTTTAGAAACGCCGTTTCTTGGAACGCTGTTCCGTATAACACTGATTCGCAATGAACCGCGCTTCGTTTTGTCGCGCCCGTCGTATCTCCTGCAAGGGCGACGTTCGCTTTTCCGCAATACCTAAAGTGACAAATTTGAGACCGCTGCGATACTCTGCTGCGCAAGCGGAGCAGACTATCGGCTGAATGGCTCCACATCGCCGAGGAGCAACTTTGTCGAAGGTTCTCTTGCATTTTCGACAATCGCTACTAGATGGCACAACACGTAGTGAATTGATGACGATCGAGGAACCGCCCTCATTTGCCTTCGCGAAGGCACCTAAACTGAGTGACGAGCGAAGTCCAAGCAAATGTTTACCGCTTTTGGGTGGCCTTGTTGAAACGCCTCTCTCTTCGTACATTGTGTCACAAACTTAAGCGCGTTATCCTTTGGTCACTTCATTCGCCACGCTTCTCTCGTAGATCGCACTCGTTATTTCTCCGTGTAATCTGCAGATGAGACGAGACGCACGAGCATATTCGTAAATTGGTGCCTCGACCTCGAACGCGGCCATAAACAGCTTGCAAAAGCTCTGTCATCCGTACGAACTTCAAATATAATTGATTCAGATATTTTTACTTAGAGCAACAAAATAGTACTGAAGCTAGCACAGCGCAATTAAGTTAGAGCCGAAAGCGGCCGCATCGCTTCCGAGTGTTTGCAGTCGAGAGCAGAAAACTGGTTTGCCTTTGGATATAAAGAAAACAGAAAACATCGGCATTCGAAATAACCCACTCGAAATTGGAGCCCACCTAGGCCGGGAAAACTTTTTCCAGCCGGGAAGATTTATGATCCGACGGTTCGCAACTCTCGCACAAATTTAATCCACCTTAGAGACCGCTCATGCGCGCTCGCATTCCGTCGAGTGCGCGTGCAGTTATCCGTACTCGTGGCCGAACTCGTTATACAAATGTTCGCTTTGAGTGCACAGGTATACCGCATAGGGAAGTCGGTATCTGAGCAGATAACGCGAGATATGATTTGCCGTCCTTTTGTAAGGACGCCGCTGGAGTTTCATTGAAGTCTATGGCCCCACGGTGGCCATTTTTGTTTTGCATCATCGCGCTTTTATTTATGTTTTTATTTCACTTAATTGAATTGGTACTCGCATAACGTTGTATGGCCTCGCGGTATCTCGTTGTCATTGGGATAGTCATGAAACAAGTGAAAATGGATTTAATAGATTTACCCGCTGGAACTTATTCGCCGCTTCTAGTGTTTTAGTAATTATGTTATTCGTATACGTTTTTTCTTCGTGAAATCTTGACCCGCGGCGGTACGTGTCTGTACAATTTCGATTGCTTAGTAATTTCAATTTACGTCACTATAAGGTCGAGAGCAAGCTCAGCACTTTCTTTTAATGGTATTCTTCAGGCGCAGCCCCACTGGTCATCCAAAATCGTCGCTGCAGACATGGAGAAATTTGCGGACTCAGGCAGGTTCGAACCCTGTTTGCTTCATACCTATTGTCAAATATTACACGGTTCTATTGCCAAATTACAGAAAAATCATACCGACCGACACTTCCTGGCGCTGGCTCAATGGCGACCGATTTCGTAATCTAATTAATGACGAAACGTGGTGCGCGCTCCTTCTCGTTGTCTCCTTGCACTTTTTGTTGAAGATTCAGCAAGCTGCCCACCAAGGTGTGCCGTAGGAAAAGCTGCTATACTCGGAGATAGCTTTTTCCTGTCGTTTGTGAAAAAGTTAACATCGCGCGTGCACAGCTGTGATTGGCGCTCAATCTGCGCGAGCGCACGGGTACGCATAGCTTTGACTTCATTGTTGTGAAAACTTGTCTTCAAGTATATTAAAGACATGGTGATACTGGGAAGCAGTGGCGTCACGAGGGTCAGCGGCACCTGGGGCGATAGCCCACCGGGACCCCCCCCCCCCCGCTCTCGCGTGGCCCGCCGCGACACCCCCTGAGCACTGCACCCGGGGCGGTCCACCCCCCCCCCCCTTGTGACGCCACTGCTGGGAAGTGTTGTTCATCAGGTTATCTTTAAGTATGGCTCTCAATGTTCTTGTATCCCTAGCTCATGATATGCCTAGCGTAGACAGTGACCTGTTTAAACGAGCTGCGCACATGCTTGCCGATTTTCCGATTTTCCACTGGGGGTAGTATCATAATTTGTCGTCGGTCGTTCCTAAATAATCGTGTTACTGATTCTGATTTTTTTTTTCGGTTTCATTCTCTTCGTTCCTGAACATCTCGCTAGTATGCCTATGAAACTGAAACTCTGTTTATTGAAATGGATCCCACGTGTGTTCGGCGTGAGCTTTGAGTGAATTTTCGCAGCTGTCAATTTGTTGGTGAGGGCACGCAATGCGTTTCGTCTTTCCTTGTTCTGTCTGTTGGTGAACGTTGCTTCATTCTTCGTTTCACACTGGCTTTGTTTCTAAACGTATGTTTTTTTCTCTGTCGACTCTTGACAGACTTCTTGATAGACTTGATACACTTGCGGATATCGCTTACTGTCGCCACGGTCCAAGAGTTGAATTAGTTCTTCTTAGTTCTTGCTGTTGACTTGCTCTTTGACCCTCGTGAGCTCTGTTTTGTTTCTTCTTTGGTCGTACTCAGCCGAATTTTGTGCGTTGAATAGAAAGTTGAGTGTCGGTAGACCCTTACTTCTTCAGAAAGAAAGAACGTGCTATCAGAGTGCGTCTAGGCCTGCACCATGCTTAGAACAAAAATTTCCTCCAAAATGGATTTGTTTCCACTCTACGTCAAAAACTCCTATTTTATCATGTCTTGACGTTTTCACCAGTCTGGAAGTCATGCCTGCTTTATCCAGTCACGGCGTATACTCCAGCTGAAGAACTGTGTTGATTTCATATATTTCGATTACGTTTGTTAAGAGCAAAATTGCTGCCGAATGATCAGTCCTTTTCTTAACTTTCCTCTCCTTGAATATTTTTCGTTTCATATTTCCTTTCTGCGATTTTGACGTTTGTGTTCTCCAGGTGGAATTAATAATCTTTATATTTGACAAATTCATAATGATAATCTTCTCGTACTGCAACACATCTGCAAACTCCTGCTCGAAATTCTCATCACTCACATGCGCTTCAATGGCTGGGTCGAGATCCAAGAGAACACCCTAGAGGAAACGTTGGCGTTCTAACATTTCTTCGAGGTATATTCATTTAATGTTGTCTATGTTTGTTGAAATATTTCCGACCTCTCTTCGTATTGTGTCTCGTTCTTGAAGAAGTCACTCCATGTCGGTCCGGTGATTCTTCGTTATGAACAACTAGTCCTTTTGTCGTTCTTGATGATGGCCAGTCTTTTTCACGCCAACGTTCCCGGATTTCAACACCATTTTTTATTTTAAATGTAACTCGGGTCCATCGCCACGTTACGAAGAACTTACACCGATCGACTGTTTCTGGTGATATGGTTTAATGGCTATTGACTTCGTGATCGAATGAACGACAAAACGTAATTCCGACATGCCTCTCGTCATTTTCCTTTCTCTTGCTGTTAAAGATTCAACACATATGTAAGCTTTAAACATGTCTGCAGGCAGTTTTTGTATGACCAGACCTGGGGGGGTTGACCATTAAGGTTAGTGCAAAGGTGAAGTCGGTGTTGTATGGCAAGGTAGTCGACATATTCAAGACAATATTGGGTGGGAGCTTGTATTCTGACTAGGAGAGTGGTGTAGTGCTTGCGGCGGCGCCAGCGTTTCGCCATGGCGCGGCGCTTGTCCCACGGGGAGGGCAGGTGGCTGTCGACGTTGGGGTGGTCTTCCGTTGCTGCAATCTTCTTCGTGTTGTTGCGGATCGTGGAGAGTATCGCGGCGCTCCAAGCTTCAGGTAACATGTGGCTAGTGTCAACGGTGTCTAGATTCGTTCGGGTTTTGGGCCAGCCGGTGAGCTTAGTCCAGGGGTAGATGGCAGTGGTGCGACGGAGGCGGAAACTGACATGGAGGCGCAGTTCGAGAATGTGATTATTGAAACTAGGAGGCACTAGCTTGTCCGGGTTTTTGTTGTGTACCGAGCTGCCACCGAGCTCGACTGTGCAGCGCGAGCCTGGGGGTGTAAGCCCATGCGGTTTTCGCCGCGTGGGAAGTCAACCTCCACCTGCTCGTGGTGCGCCCTGCCAGCTTCATTGCTGCAACGGAGGCTCTGGCGATAATTCTCCACGTGGGGGAAAACCCTAGCAGTGGGGTTCCTCCCGAGGACGGGGGGAACAAGTCACCCCTAGCCTTCCCCACTGGAGAAGGGAGCCTTTGACGCGGCGTGGTCAACCATGTGACGACGCGGCCCTTTAAGGGGAAGGCTGACATAAAGGTAGCCTCTCTCGGGCCACTCCCAGGGTGGGAGGAGCCCCCACTTTGGGGCATCCTCTGCGTTGGAACCGAGAGATATAAACTGATCACTACGACGGGATTGCGTGATTGAGAGTTGCCATGCAGTGACCGTCGGGCCCGCTGTGAGGCACGCTCGTGACTTAGTAGCGGAGTCGGATAGCTGAGTCGACCACTGAAGGGACTTTGAGCAGTCGCTCGTCTTTGCCAGGCCGTTCCACTGGCTGGCCCCGATTACCGGTTTTTCTTATTCCCATTCCTTTACCAATTGGCTTTTCAAGAAATTTCCACTTAATCCAAGGAGGCAATTCATTTTATATTTAATTGGCTTTAAGTCTGCGGTGCGAAAGCGGGAGTGGACAGAGGCATATTATTTTTAATTCCACTTCTCTGGCATCAAATTCAATTATGTTCTGCGCAAGCAACGCTCTACAGATGGTGAATGCGGGGTAGGGGGGCAGCGTGCCATTCAAAAATCGACTGGGGGCCATAATAGTCATGACAGTTCCGTTGTATTAAATACGCATGTATTTAGCAATTGGCGGCGAGGAAACGGAGCGAACTCCGCAATGGTATATCCCACAATTCATGGCGACACACGGCTCCGTGGAAGAATTCTCCGCAAGAACTCTTCTTCATGGGCGATTTCAGTTTTACCTCCAAGACAACGGTATATTGAAGACGGCGTCAAGAAGGGTGCTGTTCTGCTGACGCCTCTTGAACCGACCATACTCGAAACCGTCAAGGCATTGGTGGCACCAAGGACGCCGAGCGATCACTCCTTCGAAGAGATCATCAGTCTGCTGCGCGCTCACTACGATCCTCGCCGTCGGCGCTGTTGAGCCGCTGCGGGTTCCAGCGTAGGGACCAACTGCCGAAAGAAAAACTGTCACAGCCTACGTGGCAGCATTGAAACCCCTGGCGGCAGACTGCAACTTCGGCAGACCACCGACACAGCCGCTGACCACTCCACCGTATGGCTCCTCAGGGATGAGGGCAAACAGATCTCCTGCTACTCAGTCGGACATCAACTCTACGATGTTACCTATTGAATAATGCTGCGTGACCTCTTTGTGTGCTGTCTGCAGGATGAGAACCTATAGCAAAGGTTATTTGCCGAACAATATGTAACGTTCACCAAGGCATTTGACATGGCCGAGCGCGCGGAAAAACGTGAAAGAATGTCAAAAGAAAATTAAAGCTGAATTCATTGAAGTCAATGAGACCGCCCACTCACAGTCCTCCATCGCTTCCGAACGGAGGCCAAAAGTGAGAAACCAAATTACCGCTGCTTAGGTTGTGGGAGCGAGAGTCTGCTACCACGGCCAGAGGCCGCTGCCGGCCGCCCAAACTGGAGAACATCTGAGGCGCGCAACAGCGCACGTGGGACAGGCGCAGAAGCCTACAAAAGAGGGCACACGCCGACAGAAGAGGAGGAGACGGACCGTGGTCACGGAGGCGTGCAGTTCGAACGCTCCGGCAATGTTTTACGTTGATACTAACAACCCATTCCTGTTACTCTAATAAATGTAGTTTCTCGTTATGGAAACCCCGGCTTCGTGTTGTTCCTCCCGGATGGGCATGCAGCAAGGCAACCCTACCACATGGCGCCCAACGTGCTTTTGCTGCCCTTCTGTCGGAGCGACACGGGGCTGGGTTTCTTCTCTCGGTAAGTTTTTTTCCAACTACGGTGTTTCTTTCCAAGTAGTGTTGGTATTCGCGACAGCGCGATAGCTCGTTGAATTGGAGCCTCAAAACATTGCTTAGTCGCGCGGGGGCGTGTTTATCGCTTTGGGGGCGTTCTATTTTTCTCGAGTGGCGTATACCGCCTGTTGCCGCACACGTTTTCTTGTCTGCTTGGCGTTTCTGTTTTTTCCCGCCATGTCTCCCACACTACGGTCCGAGACGAGGGATGGCGAAAAGCCTGGAGCAAGCGCGGATCCCGGAGCAGGCTTGGCGGATGCGCAAGCCGAATTGCTGCTGAAGGTGGCAGCCATGTGTGATGCGGTCACACAGCGTCTCGCCGTGCAGCAGTCACGTGAGCCGGAGCTGCGTCCCCAGGCTGACGGTGCCGGTGTACACTGGCTACAACGACGCCAAGTCAATCGCCGACTTTCTGGGTGAGCTCGACGTCTACTGAGCCGCCTCAGGCGCCTCGGAATCCCTCGTGATAAGCAGAATACTCCCACTCGCTCTACAGTCTGGCGCTGCTGCGTGCTGGTTGAGACTGCAACCTACGTTCACCAGCCTAGCGGAGTTCGAGCGGTAATTCCGAGCAGAGTTCCTGCCACCTGGTTGCGAGTTACAAATCTTGAGAGAACTCGA
>JAZHYW010002581.1:0-45649 GCA_037355805.1 Ixodes ricinus
AACGGGGAGCGGAATCCCGTCTCGTGAGAGAACCAGGCTGGACTCGAGTTGTTGGCGGACCACGTGGGGAACGGCGTATCGGCGGCGGTACGCCAATTCCTACCACCCTGGGTTTCCGTAGTGGCGGTGCGTGGGCTGCGATGTGTGTGGGTAGTTAAAACGATAGATGCGGCTCCCTCCACGACAGACATGGATGCGGTTCTTTCCACGAATGGTATGGATATGGTTCTTTCTACGAGTGATATGGATGACCGTATCCGAGGGCGTCGACGTACCCTGACAGGCAGAGCACAGAAAAGAGGTGAACAAATTGCAAGAAGATACATTTGTGAATTCTTGGGGAATCCGTTTCCATGACCCTTGGGAAACGCCACACACGTCCCCTTTGGGAAACGCTAACATTGACACCTGTAACAACCCCCCCCCAAAAAAAAAAAAAAGAAGAAGAGAAAGAGAAAAGTGAAGAAGTTAGCAAGTTAGCGTTTCGTGAAGGGGGACGTGTGTCGCGTTTTCGAGGGCTATGCTAATGCATTCCCTAAGATTCCACCAATGGGCCTTCCAGTAATTTGTTTGCTAGGTTCGAATATATTTGACCTGAACTCATTGTATTAATACTTTTTACTTTCTCAATACCAGTGAAATAGTTGTCTACAAATAAATATGTTTGTTTTTATATATATGCTCTCTAAGAAAACGTACATCCTTGATTTCTTAAACTAAAACTATTCATTGTAAATTCATAAGAAATATGTAATACTCGTATTCGGAAAAGAAAAGCGAATTACATTTCCAGTCTATTTCTAACAGTAACTATCAACTCGCAAGCAAACTTATGAAATTCGTTACACCTCTGTCAAAAACACGTACTTGGTTTTATCTGGATTGAGACAGCGAGGTGCATACGATGTTTATCTTTTGCTTTATTTTTAAGATTATTATTTTATTTTTATGTTACGGCGTATACCGCGTGAAAAAACAGCGCTTTATGTCTTAAAGTTCGCACATGTTTAGATTTAAAAAAAAATCCCCCCCCCCCAAAAAAAAGAAAAAACCTGGAAGGAAGGCGGGATTTTTAAGGTTGCCGCGCGTCATATGTTTGATTGGCACTCGGTCCCGAACTATTAGCAACTAATCCTCAATGCGTTTTCGTATAATGTATGCAAAATGTTTTATGCAGCATTCTAAGTTTTACGTATTATTTATAGCCTAGAATTTTGTCAAATTTCTCAAAGATGCCTCTGCAAAACTTGTCCGGAACTTTCATTCCTCTTGCAAGTAGTTTGTAGAGTATCATAGATGCTATATAAACGTATGCCATTTTCTTTAAAAAATATAACGTATAACGCTTGTATTGTTTGTTTGTTTTTATAGAGAAAAACCCAATGTAAAATTATGGGTTCTCAAAATATTTTTCATGTTGAATATGCCCTCAAGGGGTCAGGACCGTATGTTGCAGCATGGTTTAGTGCACAGTCATCCGAAGAACCTACGCTAGCGAAGACGAGGTTATTTAATTTATAACTCTAGTTTGTGACGAAAACCGACTTCCCCGTCCAGCTTACAAGGTCGGCAAACATTGGCATATGAAGCTAAACGTTCTGGACTCCATTGTCAAGTTTTCATGCTTTGGTCGACAGGTGGAGTAGATACTTTATTTAATCGGAAAAAGACGAATGTTGCTACCTTGCAAGCACCGTTCTTTGTTTTGCTTAATGGTGTAAGCAAACAAAGTATGGTGCTGACCATCACAATGTACCTTGAGCGTGTATACAAATGTTTAGGCTATTGCACTGAACATTTCACTATATTATTATGGGAGGAGTATTGAAAGCGTCAATATACACTAGCCCGATTCACCTTTCCTAGCGTGGCATTGCCATAAACAAGACGAGCAAGACAACATTTTTCGATCAATCTTCGAAAATACATTATGCCAAAGTACGTGAAAAAAAGAAACAATTTGTTTTTGATCTTCAAATGAAATCGTCATATTAAAAATTGCGTTTTAAAAATTCAGCGGACGCTAATTCCAGTGTCACTCTCCCAAGCACGCGACGCCATGTCAAACGGCGCGACGTCCTCCTTTTGTTGCTGTTTTCTTTAAGCTTTCGCAGCTAGCTAAGTCTTCTCGAAGCGTCTCGAAGTCTTCCTCCTGCTTCAGCTTTATTTTCTTTCCTTCGTTGTATATATATATATATATATATATATATATATATATATATATATATATATATATATATATATATATATATATATATATATATATATATATATATATATATATATATATATATATATATATATATTGTTTTTTTTTTTTTTTAATTGTTTTATTGTGGCGTCGGCGGACCTCGAGGCGCAAGTTTCGCAGCCAGCCAACTCTCTCCGCATATGGCACTCCGCGGCACGCTTTACTTCTCAAGGCGATATCAAAGTTATATTTGAAAACAATGTAATTCTAGATACTAAATATATTAATGACGAGCTGCAGTAAAGTTACGCGTTGATCCTGGCGTAGGTGGAAAAGCACAAGCATCGTGCTCTATTCGCTCACGGGCAACGCGCATAATCAATTATTTTGCTGAAAACTTGGTTGGGCATCCTACTCATCGATATCATTATCTTCGAAATCAGAGCACATTTCTATAGTCAGTGGTGGCTTAAGAAGTACAGGGCCCGGCTTATCATGTTCATATCTTGGCAATCCTTCATCGGAGATCTTATCGGCTCATTCCGCTGTCTATAATTGGCTTCGGAGCAATCATAACATGATCCGGACTGGCCACGCTCTGCGTTCCTTCAACTGCGAGCGTCTATAGTGCACCGTACGTGATAGCGGCCACCTTAGCCTAAGGTTCGATCCAGTTGAGCCATTCGAGCTTGCTGCTTGTCCGATAACATGGGCCATGTTGACAATCGGAACGAAAAAAGTGGAGAACAGGTGCACAGCGCGTTTGCAAGGATCGGTCGAAAATCGGCTGAAGTACGACTTCCAGGAAGGTGATGAGGGTTCCGAATTTGTTTTTTGTACTGTCTATACAAAATAGCCGTACTCTAATCGTCAATAAAAATATAAAATAGAATTAGATCGGCTTGTTTGTTTGCGATCATTTTTGCCAAGCTTGCCTACTCTGTTTTGATTCGATCGCACACGGCCTGCATTCTAGCCTATCTCAGAGCAGCGACGCGATTCTGACGCGAAGCGTGCGAGTTCCGGTAACTCCTGGGATATTCAGTGACTATACGTGATTTTTTATATTAATATCTTCCGCCATCCAAACGGCAGCAAATTAGACCAGGATGATTATTAATGCTTTGTTGTCCTATGTTTTAGGTGAATGTGTTTCCTCGTTGGTACCGACAGCTCGTCTTTTTGTGATTGTCCATGAGTCGTCCTCGTATGCGAGAGCGCTTCCAGCATCCTGAACTTGAATCAAAAACAATGAACAAAATTATTCGAATTTACGCGCGCATCGCAATGGCGTCAGCGAGGCTTTGAGCGACGAACTTTTAACGCCGAAATGCCCTCCCACGAATTTGGGGTCGATTGTCTGTTATATTGAACTTTGCGCATTGTTGAGCAGTTTTCTGAGGAGCAAGTTATAAAGCTCGTTCCTTGTGTGTTCTTACATTTGAAACAAGCACATCCTTGCCGTTGCGAAACTCCATCTATTTGTTTCAGATAGGCAGTCAACAGAGAGAAGTGATATTTACAATTGATAGTTAACCGAAAGCAAACTTTTCTTAGAAGAGAGTTGCGACGGAAGCATTCATTCGAACTAATGTCTACCGACCCGCACACAACTAAACAAGAACAACAAAAATAAAACAAGACACATTGCACGTAGCTCTTTGACAGAATCATACATGACCAAACTGTGGGGTTTCGAACGAAAAAAACAGCTCACAGGGCGCCATGTATGCTTAAACTATGTAGGAATTTGGACGTAAAAGTGCCCTCTCATGTTGCTTTAATCTAAATAGTGACTAGCTCGTCACGATGCGTTGGAGGATAGATTACCAACTTACACTTCAAACCAATAAGGTTCGAAGCACCTACGGAAGCAAGGCCGGTATATCGGTAGTTTAGCTCCAGATTGCCGTAAATATATACTTAGTTCAAATTTTTGACTTGAAAACATTGTTTTCATGACAAATTCGTAAAAGTGTTAGACGCTGAAATAAACCAGTCATTTCGCCTTAAGTCGCCATTCGGAACACATTTTTATATTCCGTTCTTTAAAAGGTACAGCGATGGAGCCCAAGAACGCACCAAATCTCGCCAGCCCGCCGTATCACTTCTGCACAATAAAGTACATCTGCTATGATCACGGTCATTATGCCAAAGAAGCCTCTTCTGAAACGACGCCCAAGGAAACACAGAGAGTCGACCTTGCGCAGCGTCAAGCCAGCCACAGCTGATGCGATTTTCAGAATATTGTTGCTAAGATCAACATGACACCGCTAGCCGTAGCTGAGCATGCCAGTGTGACGGTCGATGATGAGAACGGAAAGCGGTCGAATGCCGATGCTCTGAATGTTCAAATTAGGCTTTGCGCGATTTTGAGCCTGCGGATATATTCGCCGTCCGGAGCGAAGTGTGATCGCGCGTAGCGCGGTCTGTTTGGAAGCCTAGTTTGATTCCCCCCCCCCTCCCTCCCGAAGAAAGCTCAGTTTTATTACAATCCAGGGACATTCAAAGCCCTTCAGTTGACTTAAGCAGATGGCAATGGGAAAATTCCGTCAGCTGTTGCTGATTTGAGACCCTGCGTTCGCATCTGCGTTTATTTAGCAGTCGCTTCGTTGCCATGGTGACGGTTACCATAGCATACGGGCTTTATTGTGCGGAACCAAACGGTAATGTGGCGGGAATACGTAGGTGTGTGTGCTTCGATTGTTTAGCCGTTCTCTTAAAGGAAAAAGCGTGAAACTAAAATTGCGTTTAATATTTTTTTTGTTTTGTTTGACTAGTCATTCAGGAGAATCATTATTGTTTTGACATTCCGGCGCTCGTTTTCTTTCTTTAAGCCCGAACCCGAAACACGGGTCAAAGTATTGAACTGCCACATGGTCTTGCGAGGGCACCTGTCATATCCGACATTTGTGTGTACGCGCTCGATATTATTTTATTCGTGTTCGTGATTCGGGCCCAAAGAATTTCTGGGCTATATTATGCGCTTTGGTCGTCAAGCCCTATAAGGCATATGCGAAAATTTGAAATCTCGGACGCCGACGCAGATTGCTTCGTCACTGATTAAACGCTATGCCGGAAATAAAAACAAACAAAATCGAAAAAAGCGTTGATTTTATTATGAGCTAAATGTTCTCATAGAGCGAAATAAAGCTTCCGAGCCGTCATTTCACTCCTTTTGGTCAGACCAAACTACGCAGTCTCCCATCTCAACCAGGCTTTTCTCGAGAGCCTCCTTGAACTTGGCTGAACACGTCACGGGACAGGATTTGATGCACGAGATAGTGAAGGTGAGCGACTCTGGCCGGACATTATAGAGGACGCCGTATCCGTCCGAAACATAGGGGCCAAGGAAGGTGGCAGAGTCGCATTGAGTGGACACCTAAGGAGAACAAGAAAGCGAGTTAATTAACTCATAAATTATGTATAATGGACGATAGTGCGAGCTTTGTGGGCTACACTAGGTTTCACGTCAAGTCCGACCCAGGGGCGGATGCAGGAATTTCCTGAGGGGGGGATTCAGGTGTTGGTCAGCGTACCATACGTTTAGGAACCCCTTCCCCCTCTCCCTCGTTTCACGCCCTAAATTTTACACATGCAGAAATCAAGATGGGGGTCAGGACATCCAGCCCCCCTCTAAATCCGCCCCTGGTCCGATTTACATTTCGACGAATCGAGCCAATCAAGCTGCGCTAAAGTGTATCGTCATGGAACTGGTATCTCCACCTTTGGTTGTCACCGGCTGACTCAATTACACACACGTTGACTGCGGCGTCATCCTGCGGTTTTTTCTGCGCGTGATTGGTTCAGGCGGTGATAGCAATTCGTATAAAAATGGCGAGCGCCGTGACGTTACAGTATTTTAGCTGCTTGATTGGTTCCAGGGGATCGTGGCGTCGGCAGTGGTCAAACCTAACCTGAAACAGAGTATAGACCAACTCAACTCATCGACGTCACACCAATGCGGTGGCGCTGTTGTAGGTTTTGCGCATGCGCAGATGCTTCACTGCTCCCAAATTTGGTTTCTGCCCACGCGCAGTCCCCACATAATGCTTTGGGCAAAGCGGGCTTGTTTGTAAACACTGTGTTGGTGTATAGACCAACAGGCAGTTTACAAACAAGTCAGCGTGTGCCTACACTTGGGGGCACAGCACATGTGCAGGAACCAAGGTCGTGTGAAATGAAACTTTTGCGCATGAGCCATGATGACAGCTGCGCCACCGCATCGCTGTGCTGTCAGAGCAGCGCCTTGGTGTATGCAAGAGCTGCGATGAAGACCGCTCACTCTACGCTGTGGATGTACCATGAAGTTAAATTTGGAAGTGGAAGCTATAATCTTTGGAAGTTGAATTTCTCGCCCGTGCAACTTAGCCTCGGTGGGAAGAGTATCTCTAAAGTCTTAAACGAAGAGCATATGATGCCCAACAATAATCCAGTATCCCGCGCGGCATAAGGCGTGGCAGAAGAGAATACCAACGCCATTTTTGAAGGGAGCAGGTGCGGGTGAGGGTGCTGGGATTGAGGGAGGGTAGGGGCAAGACTCCGCGAAGCTAACAAATTTTTCTTTCATTTTAACTGGCAATTTTAAAGGTTGGGGTTCACGTGAGTCATGTCTAGAACAGTGTGGCTTTTAATATATTTTAATTAATATGAGTAATATTGACGTTAGTCCCATTTTTATTCGTACCGTTTTACTTTCAACAAAGAACTTTCGTAATTATATTTTAATGCGTGATGCGCCGTCTTCACGTCCGTGTTACTAAGTGTATTATCTAACATATATTGGTTTTGTTATTTCAATGGAAGCAAACAAATAATTAAGGCATCCTAACGTTAATTAGGATAATTTATTTGTGAGTTACCATTACTTTACCATTCAACCTCTCCGGGCCCAGTTACTTCGCAATAGAGGCAATGACTAGTCAACGATCACCTCGTCTTTAAAGCATAAAGCCAAATGTAAAAGAATGCTCCATTTGTTTAAGTTTCGTGATCCAAAAAGTTCGCATTGAATGTCTCTTTACAAAAATACTGAGCTCCGATTTCTTCCTCGTTTGTGGCCTTCGAGACGTGCTTCTAATAAATACTGATCAGATAGCTGACTGAATGATGGCCGACTAAGTGTGGTGTACAAGGACATGACTGGCAGACTATCTTTTGTACTGGTGTTCCAGGCAACGCCACCAACGCACAAAATTTTCACCTCCAGCACATCGTTTCACAACACATATTAAATAGGGATTTGAAAATAAAAAGCAGTACAATTCATTTACGAAACCAAGCACTTTTTTAAAATCTTGGGGCGCGATGATTGGACGAAACAACCAAAACAGTTCCATGCCAAATCACTTCTGCTGATTCCATCACAAAATCTTGGGAAGAAAACCGGTATTGCACGGAGAGCGGCGTTTATGAATGCCTCCGCGTGCCACACTTGGCAGTGTTTCTTTGCGCTATCCGAGGGAAGCTGTTAGCTGCGACAAACTAGAATTCGTACATTGTAATCCGGGTAATGCGTTTACGAAGTTACTCCTTAGCCGCGTTTACATGAATGCGACTTGGTCGCATCGAATCCAGTTGTCGCATTCGATGCGGTCATGTAAACGGTATAATGCGCTAGAGAAGCGCATCGCATTCAAGTCGCCAGACAGAGGTGGATTCAGATGGCGAGTGCGCATTCATTCAGCTCATGTAAACGGAGGTTGCATTGCATTTCGGAACGGGGAGGATTATGGGAAGGCGCTCGCTGCAGGAGCGAGTGAACAGCTGAGAACATGGCGGCGGCCAACTTCGTCGGCGGCGGCGGAGAGCGGTTCCGTGTGGTCGCCCGCAGTTCCTCCCGAGAAGAAACGCGAGCTTTTATTGACAAACTAAATGAGCGGAATATCACTGAGCTGCTCGGAGAGTGCGGCCCCCGTCCAAGCCTTGTGAAATACGACTTGCGTGTCCAAGGGAGTGCCTAGAGGTTTCGGCGCAAACACGAACGACGCCGAGAGCTCCGAGCACTGCATGGTAGCGCAGAACGAGCAGCTCCTACCTCGGTGCCGTCCCTGGCAACGCCGGAGCCTTTCGGCCTCGGGGTCCGTTCGTGATTGGCAAGGTATGGCGATACGAAGCGCAGTGGCGTCCTCAGAGCGGTTCACGACGATCTCGCTCGTCAGGCCGTGCGCACGCACGTCGCCTCTGATCCAGAGTGGCCCAGCGGCCCGACCTGGAGCCCAAGACGTTTGGGTTTTGATGTTTCTTCCGTCTCGTAACTCCTTGCACAGAATCGAAGACTGCGGGCACGATATTTATTTCAAGCTGGCCGAAAGCGTCGACGCTTTCACGCAACTCACGTGCGATGCACCGGAAAACGCGGTCACGTGATGCGGCCGGTGCCGGAAACGCAGCTTTAAGTTTGAGCTTTGGCACGGCGTGGCGCCACCTTAGCGTAGGGCTTGGTGCGCATTCATGTAAACGCTGCCGCGTGGGCTTCTTTCGGAGGACGATTGGAGTCGATGCGCTGAAGTCGTATTCATGTAAACGAGGCTCTTGGGACTGCAAACGTCATATAACAACCAAGCAGACAGCATGTGTTATCTGAGCATTTGCACATCAAGGTTTGTTCGGACTTGACTCAAATAATTTCGAGAAATATTTGGACAAGTTCTCAATGAAAGAGAATCACACAATCAAGATTTTCGGAAACACAAAAACGTGTTTTTTTTACGTTCTCAGTGGGTACATGCTTTCATTATTCGGCTTCAGGGATGGTGATTCTAAATGCCTGGGTTGATTACTACAAAATATATAAAATGATGAAAGCGAGTTCCGAACCATACCAGAAGCAAGGTCCTCTGCACGATCTTCCGGATATAATTATGACGCCTGATATAACACGTGGTTTTTCAACCAGCCAGACACAAAAATAAGTCTATCTCATCTTGTTTTTAGGCTCTAAACAACAAGCGAACTCCAATGTCATGAAGTGCATGTGCTTTCGGCGTTCAAGTGGCGTAGCACAAGCTGGTCACAAGGTTCTCTACGCAAATATGGGACTGTGAGAGCCAGAAATGTTTCAAAAGAACTAGGAATCACTTTCGCATGAGTATAGACCTTTTCCGCAAGGGCGCCACCATCTTGAATTGTCGTCACTTCCAGTATGGGCGAAAACATTGTTTTGCCGTCGCCACGCCAATAGAAGGCATTTAGGATATAAGCGTAACCGTCACACATTCTCGTTTTGCCTCTCCTCTATTTTTTTTACTATTTACAAGTTGAAACGTTTTAATAATTTTTCGTCGCCCATACCGGATACGCCTATTAGGTGGCTGGGGGCGAAAGTACACGAAAAAGGTCTATAGAACGAGCCAAAAGAAATGTTCCTTTTTTCAGGTTTTTACGCATGATCATAGCAATAAATATGTACGTCGATTGTGAGATGTCAATATTTTCTAGAAAATCTCACAATGAGCATCGTCAACCTCATATTTGCACCGCACGACGCGGACAATTGTGGGGTTGTTGACACGAACTCGAGGGCGTCTCGTATGCACCGTATATCGCGGAAGTCGCTCCATTTTCCTCCTCTCTTACCGCTGCGTGTTAAAAACAAAACAGAAAAACAGAGAGTGATTATGTTACAAAGCCGATACGTACTCTATTTTGTTATCGCCCTACCTTTTTTTGCTTACTGAAATCAAAAAATGCTAAACAAACATGAACCGCGGCTTCTTTTATGGGTGCTTTTTCCCGCACAATACACCGCATTGCCATGGTGCATTGAAAAGACGATGAGAAGGGAGGTGCTGTGTATTTACGGGATGGTCTATTGACGGCTCAGCAAGTGTGCGATTGTGCTTATTTTGTGTCCCTCATTCTCAGGGAATTGTGCGGAGAGCATACCTGACTGGTTATGAGGGTAACGTGTCTACTAGTCCGGAACGCTGCACCTGTAAGGAATTCGTGAAGTGGTATTCCATTCTCAATTGCTGTTGTCCTTAGGACAGAGAAGAGTCTACCGATTCCAAGGCCGTTGTTTGCCTTAAAGAACAAACAAGAAAACAAGAAACCAGTAAGTAATGATTTTGTTTTTGACAATCGCATGTGCAAAGGTATAGCGGGGCGGAATATTATTATCATAAGATTACAGAAGGCGTTGAAAGGTACATTTGACATTTTCTTTGATAATCATTTTTGTACAGGCACGTCAACAATACAAAATGAGAATACAGAAAAGTTGATTTAATCTACAAAAATTGTGCTAAAGGCATCGGGCAAATAGCTTCCAATAGGATGCCTCTTGGAACGTAATATACGATGTTACACAAGCTGTCTCAACGGTAATTTAGCCAATTAAAGTTAACTCATTCGCCATTGGCTGGAGTTTCAGAGTGACGCTAACCATCATTGAACATTTAATAGTGGTTGAACTGAAGTGAAATTTACATCTGCTGAATTAGAAGGGCTTCGCTCTTTGAGTTCAAGATGGCGGCTCCTGCAGCATTGGCAGCGACACTCCGCGTTTCGGGCATGTATGGGGGCCAAGCTGATGTTAGAAAGATCCCCGCAAGCCACGGAGGCCACGCAAGCTACGGAGGTTTAAAACCTTATAAACTTTATTATTTTCACTCCAGGATGTAAAAATTCTACTGCACCCCTTTTAAAACCCTTATCAATAGTACATATTCCGAATGCAATCAAATATTTTTACAATTCAGAAGAATCAGGCGATACATGAGTTGACTCCACTTGGGTTTTAACTTGCAGCAAAGTTGCCCTGGAGCACCATTTCGGGATACGGCCCATTCGTCACATGTCGATTCGTCATAGGGCAACTGGTAACAGGCCCGTTCGTCACAGCGGAACATTCGTCATAGGATGATTCGGCACGCTGGCAGTTCGTCACACAATGACCCCAAGATCGTTAATCTTTTTTTTTCTATTTTGTTTTCTTAGGAAAGTTGCGAAAGGGGGTCACCCAACCAGATCCCTACAAGGTCAGTGAGGTTGACTACTGTACGAACGGGAACAAAAGCATATCCCAATGACCCCATGTCAAGGCAACATGCAGGCTTTAGCCTGCATGTTGTCTTATCTGGGTCACCTTACTAACAAAAGAGCTTCGAGAACATAAAGTTCACTATAAAAAAAAGCCCATTAAACCCGATTCTTTTTTCTTTTTTTGTGTGCCCTGCTTCAGGGCTTAATGACGGTTGCTCCCGGATTATAAAAGACGGACCTCTTTTGCTTCCCATCTCACGCTCGATTTCTAAATGGAGGTAGTTACTACTAAGAGAGGTGGCGATATGCTTCTTCACGAAGGACATTCCTACACTTGCATTAAGGTTAACGAAACTACGTTGTATTGGGCCTGCCGGCGAAGAGGAGTTTGTAAAACTAAAGTAGTGACCGATTACGCCAAGACTCGTGTAATCTCTTATTCCAGTGACCATACGTAGGCCGGTGACCCCACCGAGATAAACGTGCTTCGGATTCGTCATCAGATGAAGGAAAAGGCTGGTATGTACCAAAATCTGTTCCTGCGCTTATAATCCCAAAACAAGTTCACTAACGTCCTTTTTCATTCCAATAAACGGCCGTCTAGCACCGCACGAAATATTTCTGGATGCGGCTGCCTGCGTCAGTGACGACACTGCATCACGGTTCCCGCATCGTCAACTCCTCGGTGCACAATCCGCAAGCAAAGGCAGCGGGCAAATTTCGAGTACAGCGTACCAGCCTGCAGAGCCCACATACGAATGACCAGAGAGTTTAAGGTAAAGTGTATTGCAGTGCAAAATCACAGTGTGCGACATATTATAATAATAATGACAGTTTTACCTGTATGCAGACCGCAGCCAAAGGAGATTCCTTTCTCCTCCACTACAGCGGAGAGGCGACAGCGAAAGAATCCTGATCTTTGCTACCGAGCGTAACTTGAACTGTCTGGCTCAGGCGACTACGTGGTTCGCGGACGGGACCTTTAAAGTCACCCCGGCACAGTTTTACCAACTGTACACGGTGCATGCCGCAGTCAATGGCGTGGTAGTGCCAATGGTTTACGGCTTGTTGCCCAACAAATCTGAAGCTACCTATAGGAGGTAAGCATTCAAGAGCTCTGATAAACGCATAAAACGAAACGCTCGGTGGCCCTATTATTTGATATGTGTTAAAACACTTTAAAAAATGTTCTGCTCTTTTAAAGGTTTTTCGACGTCGTGCGGAGTCACATGGCCCATGTGACTCAGCACGACGTCGAAAAACCTTAAAAAGAGCGAACATATTTTGAAGTGTTTGAACACATATCCAATAATAGGGCCACCGAGCGTTTCGTGGGCCAACTGCTTTGAGGTGGCTCACACGGACTTCGAGATAGCGGCCCTCAACGTGATACAAGCCATGATTCCCGGCGCTAAAATACAAGGATGTTTTTTTTTTTTTCACTTATCCCAGTCGGTGTACGGGAAAATGACGAGTTTGCTGTTCTTGTATGCGGCATTCTATTTATACGTCTTATTGTTGCAATTGGTTACTTTATTTCTTGTGGATTTTCAGATGAGAATGCTTCCAGCATTGGCCTTCTTGCCAATCGCCGACATCCCCGAGGCCTTCCAGGACCTTCTCGAGGTTTTCCCCATTGATGCCTCACTCGTGCCGGACTACTTCGAAGACGTGTATATCGGGAAACCCCGTCGAAACGGCTTGTCGTCGGCCACCTTCCCTCCTCTGGTTTGGTCAGTCAGAGAATCAACACTAGCAGAAATGCCAAGGACGAACAACAGCATCGAAGCGTGGCACCGGGGACTGCAGGTAAGAACTGACCTAATCCTCTGAGAACTTGAAAGTTTTCCGTAGCACATTTTTGCATTTGTGGCTCAAAATTTCAGTACGGTGCCCACTGAAAAAGCTTTCTCCATGAGTGTGCGCGTGTTCTTTTTTCTTTTTATGCCGGAGCAACGTGGGCTGCAGTTCTCCCAATATCTGGGCGTTCCTGGGCTGCGTCAAGAGAGAGCAGTCCTTGACAGATATGAAGCTGGCTCAAGCAGAGGGCGGCACGACATCTTCGAAGGTGCGTCGAAGAAGCACGCCGACTGCAACCGGCGTCTTCAGATCATTGTGAGCCGCTACGATGGTCGCAATCGTCTTGAAACCTTGAGGACGGCAGCTTTGAAAATCGCTTTTTAATTTATTTTTATTTCGCTCAATAAACCTGTTGTTTTCTAAGTACAACGATGACTTGTTTGGATGTTCCCTCTCTTCAGTAAAAATGAAATATAACGTACTAATCTTTATTGCATGCAAAGCCAAGTGAATATAAGTTGGGCAAATTCGAATATCCGGTTCGCACAGTGACAAACTTTCCTAGTGACGAATTCCCCTATGACGAATGTTCCGCTGTGACGAACGGGCCTATTACCAGTTGGCCTATGACGAATGCGCACATGACGAACGGGCCTACACCCCACCATTTCAGTAGAGCTGAGCCTAACGGCAGCAGAGGTAGTTGAGTGCCTGTAGCGGCAGCCAGCGCTATGAACCATTTTAACTGTCATTACGCCAACTTGGCATAATGATTGTTAGAACGGTTCGAGTAATACGTACATAAGAATGCCATTTTGCTCTTAGCCCGAGACTGAGGCAGGAAAAGAGGAAAGTTAGCGGAAATTTACCTAAATTCTTTGGATTGTATTGTATCTGATAGGTTGCAGGAGTTGACGTCGGAGTCCTGTTTTGTGAAAAGATATGTCGACGACATTTTGATCTGTTCTTTTCGGGAGGGATTATCTGACAATCTGGAAGAATTGATCAGATCGGCAGCCCCAGAACTGAGGTTTACGGTCGAACGACCCATGAATGGTAAACTGCAGTTTTTAGAACTTATGATTCACAATGAAAAAGGGCTATGTTGGGAATATGGAAAAGAAAACGCAAAACCACTGCTATCGAAAAAGAGTTGCCATTCAAAAACAGTGAAAGCGGGTATTGTAAAGTCTTTAATCACAAATGCAATGGAGAGATCATGTACACATTTCTTGGCTGAATCAGTAGAAAGACAGTGGAGAAGGCTAAACGGTGCTGGTTATGAGGATGAATTCGTAGGGAAGCAGTTATCCGTAAAATTCGCAGACGAATGTAAAGGAGAACCAAAGCAAAGGCCAAAAAATAGAACTAGTGTAATTCCGTTTTATCACAAAATTTCTCACAACTTAAAGGCTTGTGCCAAAAAGTTCGGTGTGGATCTGGTTTTTAGTTCGGATTACAAGTTGAGTAAGCTCACACCCTTCCACAAAAGTGTAAAGGAATGCACAAAAACGCATCGAGAAAAGTCTATTCCCTGTGATAATGGAGTGGTATATGAAATCCCCCTGGAATGTGGCTTTAAGTATGTGGGGCAGACGTCAAGGTGTATAAATGACAGATTGACTGAACACAAAAGAAATGTAAAAAACAACGTGGCTAATTCGGAAATAGCGAAACATGTTCAAGAATGTAATAATTGTATACCATGCTGGTCCGAAACAGAGATAATACACAGGGAATTAAACGACATCAAAAGGGTTGTTAAGGAAACAATAAGAATGAAATCAATGGGCAACTGCATTAGTCAGGTGTCGTTACAGCTTAGCAGCAGTGCAAAGACATTCTTGCGGATTTAAGAGTTTTGTAAAGTGGTTGTTGAATGTGAAAGGGTGTAAGTGGTTTCCTCCTTTGTGTCTTCGGGTGGGATTGGAATCTTTTGTTGCCAGGATGCTTTGGGATTGTGGGCCGGAGAGTAGAGGGGAGGGTGTGCTATGTACGCGACGGTTCGGTCAATTGTCTTCCGGGAGGTGGAGCTAGAGTGTGTTGCTTTGTGGAAAACGTCAAGATTGTTCAAGGTCGTTTGACAATTGTCGTGGAAAGAGATGAGACCTTTGTTATCTTTTGGCTTTGGAGGTCGAAAAGGGCGAGACGGTTCTGTGGTGAAGTTCGTGGAGTGTATATAAGAGGGTGACCAAATAAACTTGTCTTTAGCTGTGTTAGAGACGTGTCCTCGACTGTTCATTTTTCTTCTACTTTGAAACTTTCCTCTTTTCCTGCCTCAGTCTCGGGCTAAGAACAAAATGGTTAACATCCACCAGCTCGCCTGCGCACTCACTGCATTATCATAAGAATGCCATTCTCGTATACGCATTCTTTTTTATTTATTTTTTTGGGGGGGGGGGACGACAACGTAATTGTGCGCTTACACGCTGTCAGAAAAAACATTAAAAAATCTGCGTTTGCTCACACCCAATGTGGACACTGTGCGTGAATAGAAACCGAATTCGCGCCAGGTTAAGCTTGAGCACACGCTCCGTGCTGACAGCCGCGGCACCGCAGTGGTGCGTCGTTAGAGCCTCGGCTTCATCTCTACAGGGATCCCACCGCAAATATTCATATTGAACGTTCCCCATACTTACAAGGTTAGCTTCCGTCTTGTGGTTTTCGACAGCCTTCCTAAGGCTGCCACTCTTTTCTTCCATGCTTGCGTCTGGATTCTCAAATATCTTACAGAAGGAAAGGCTGTCCATTGAAGTTGAGTAGACTGCATCCGTTCGTCCTCCGAGAAACTTGCGTGTCGAAACGGTTTCGGTCATCGTTGGCGGCGCCCGGTGAACTCTGGAAAGTGGGATATAATAATTATTATGGGAAAATATATACATCTCGTCCGTATTGATCGAATATGCGTAAACATTTATAGGGCTAAATATCGAACAACCTACAGTTGGTTTTATTCCTGCGGAAACTTCCTTGTTAATTTCTATATTAAAAACTTGGAACGTGTTAATCGGGCCACCCTGCGTATATACAACATTCTTTTTCGTGGCTATTAAGCTTATTTTTGCAGACCTATGCATCCAAAGTGGCATTTTTAAATCAAATAAAGAAATGAATGTTGGGTAGCTGATCTTGTGTCGTCCTGCGACAGAACTTGCTTATTTATATGTATAGAGGTTTCTGTTAAAAACAAAATTATAAACTGGATTACGAAAATATAGACTCGTATTGAAAAAAAAAAAGGTACAGATACCTACGTTTTGTTGGCAAATCGCTGATGCTTTTGCATGTGCCATTTTGAAATTCAGTGCTATATGAAATGAATAGATAACCGTTCTCAGAGGAATTTCATCATCTGCACTCATTGTAACTGGTCGCACACGAAGTTTTTACGCAGTCGTATGTCGTGAGTACGGGGTCAATTAATATAGGGAGAAAGGATCGGACTACGGGGACTGGAGAACTGAGAGAATGGGCATAGTTTCTTATTTCTAGCTATGCCCAGGACATTGTCACTAGAAGCACCTACATTGTTAGGCATCGAAACCTCAGTAGTGTCCGAGTTGAGAGTTTTGACGGGCCAAAATAATAATGATTAATTTTCCACGTTTTCGGGGTGTATTTTTTGTTTTTGGGAGGGCGTTTTTTAGGAATTTAGTTTTTTCCCAGAGATTTCCTGCTTATCGGTGGCAATTTTGGCTGTCGAACATAACACCGGGATTTGTCGGGACGTACATTGAAGAAATAAGAACACGGGCATGAAATTTTCCAGCCCCAAGGATAATGCGTGTGATTAGAATACTTAAAAACTGGAATAGAACCTTGTACCGATAAAACAAAAAAAATGTTCAATGAATATGGTTTCGAAATAAAGAAGAAGCCTCGCGGAACGTTTAGTGAGTTATTTTTCCGAGCCAACACACAATAAAACTGTAGACAGAAAGTCAGTTCAAGAAAAGTTTGTTCTTTTTTTTTTAAATCTTTTTCGGTCGCATTTATAATGTGTATTTGTTTGTTCCATTTTGATAAAACCGGCTGGGGGTTAAATTTAATGTTTTTTCTAAACACGGAACCCTAATAATTGTACAAATACGGAAACGCGGTACAATTTAAGTGTTTATTACAGGTATAGCAGGCCGAAGAGACATGGCCTGCTTTCAGGTTACTATATCGATCTCTATGACAATTTGCCGGATCGCGCTCCTCCGCTCCGCGAATGCGTCCACCGGACGTTCCGAATCGGATATTTCGGGGATGTGTAAATTTGCAGGGGGAAGCGCTGCAGAGATTAGGCGAATGCGTGCTGAAACACGCTTTTTTTGTTCGTTCGTGAACCTTCGCCGAAGTTCTTTTTTTAATCCTTGTATAAACGATTGTGGCTGTCTTTGAGAACCCGTGGAAATTTTTACAAAAGTGCAGCACCGCAGAGGAAAAAAACACTGATCGTGGAACGCATGTCTGGCGGTTAGGTGGCGTGAACCGAAACTAATATTGTTAACGGTCGCACCCAGGAGACACGATATTCTCAAGGCAAGCAATGGGACACGTGCCGATGGTACGTCTTATTTTCGTCGCGATAACAACGAGATAATACCACACAACAATTCATCACTGATCAGAGGTCGACCGTGTAGCCTTCGTATCTTCTTGCCATGTGCAGCAAAGAGGAAATGAGACAATATCGGGTGTGCTTCTTTTAGAGCGCAGCTCTTAGGCTCCCGTTTCCAGCTTGAGCGGTGTCGGCGTCGCCGTCGGCGTAACTGCGCGTTGCATTATGGAAAGCGTCCCATAATGCACCGCGGTGAAGTTTCGCATGGTGCAGAAACGTCACCACGGTGCATTATAGGACGTTTCCCATAATGCACCGCGCGGACGTTTCGGCACGGTGCCGAAACGTCACCATGCCGAAACGTCACCGCGGTGCATTATGGGGCGTTTCCCATAATGCACTGACGTGACGTTTTGCCACGGTGACGTTTCGGCACCGCGCCGAAACGTCGCGTGACGACGCGCGTTTCGCGCCTGAAATAAGGAGGAGGGGAGGCGGAGAGGGTGCGGATGAGGAGGAGGGCCATACCGTCCCCTCAGTACCCTCCCCTCCTCCTCCTCAACAGCTGCGCTCTAAATCGGCGTTACGGGAAGTTGTAAATGTCTCATTTTTTTATTGACCACTGATCAGCGGTTGCAACTCGCCAGAACAGCTGTGCGATCCAACACTTGGCGATCGATATGTATTCAGCAAAGATATGTGTGTACGAAACAGCTTCAAAGCTTTTCCGAAGTGTTAAAACATCCACACGGTGTCGATTCCTTATCGGTATTCAAGCGTGCGAAGGCACAAACACGTAGACGAAACTTGCGTTTGAGAAGTTGTGCCTTTTTTTCTGGTGCTGCGCGTTCGTAAAATTCCCACGGGTTCTCAAAACCAGCTACAACCTGTTACATTGGGTTTTCAAAAACTTCTTTGACGAATGATGGCGAACGAGCAGAAAACGTGTCTGTCAGACTGCAGCCGCCCAGCCTCTGCAACGATTCACCAGGAGGATTTCCAAAGGCCCAATATTGCCAATGCGGAACTTCCGGTGGCCGCGCTTGCGCTGCAGCGAACACGTGGGAATTTCGATCCAGCAAATTGTCATAGAGATCACTGGGTACCAGCTTGGAGAAGAACGAATGAGCTCGAGCTCAGTCTATCAGCTCGAGTTGCGCCGACGGCGACGTCGATCGTCTTTTGCAGTCACCATATTTCATTCCCCTTAGTTCAGTCATTGCCGGGCTAGAATGAAAATGCGCGCTATGGCACGGCCTTCACAATGTGGGCAGTTTCTTTCTGCCACCGCAGCATTGGTGGGGTCGTTGCGACCTCACGCCTCCTACAACACTTTATCTTGTTCTAGGAATACACCCTATCCTCACCGTGTTGTCCTCTTGACTCCGACCAAGGTGTAAGATAGACAGGTGGGGAAACGAGATCCAAATGAGCGACCGGATTGTGTCCCCCTCGATTTTCTCTTTTTCTGTGGCGCCATCTATGTGGAGCACCGCGAACTCTCACTCCGGGTGGGCGACCGGTGGTGACCGGCTAAACTGACGGAGATGGTTTCTCGCGGATTTTCAATTGAGGACTGTCGTGCTCTCGGTTTATTTTGCGCACTCTCCCATAAAGTTTCATGCAAATCCGATTCAAATGTTTTTCCTCTCGCCGCAGCGCCATCTGTCGCAAATCGGGGGTACCCGCAAGCAGACGAGTACACAATCCGGTCACGGCGCTGCGGTAGGCTTCTATGGGCCGTTTCCCCACCTGTCTATCTTACACCCTGACTCCGACGTTGAATTGGAATAATTTCTAGTCTAGTTTAGAGCTACAGGCCTTGAGGCCGCTTGCCTGCAGAGACTTACCCAGAACAGTTCTTTTTTGTTTTCTTAAAAACAGAAGTTTTGATGGAGAAATGTTTGCTTATAAACCAAAAGTATTTCAATCAGCGCACTACAGTCGTTTCATACGAGTGTACTGACACACAGTGTCAATCACGGTGGCCGAAACAGCTGTTCCGAGTGGTTCAGGCAGTACTCGGAAGGGTGGCTTAGTCACGCCCTCCCGCGGTGGAAAAACTCCCATTGCTTCTAAATCGAAAGCAAAGGCCGTAAGGAATGCCCCTGTCTAGCACTGCCGTGGCTGCGAGTCGTATACCTCCTACACGATTCTGGCTGAAATAGCGAGCCATCACACAGTTGTATGTCAGTGGACTCCCGCTAGGTGAAAAACTGGGACGGTCCTAGAACATCCATGGAAAACGGTGAAGTGTCGGGATCATAGAGTCCAGGCTTTGCTTGATGTGATCTGCTCGAACTTGACGGGTTTTATAAGCTACATTTAAAACTGTTTTTTGTTGCCAATTCCTTTTGGAACAACACCTTTAACACAGTGTTGTTTCTTGAGTGAATATTCCACGCACGCCTTCTGCTTGAGCAAGACGGTAGCAAGGGTTTCACTATAGTATACCTTTGTGGACGAAATTCGTGTGATAAAAAGACCACAAACCCTTGATAACGATCTTTGGTTCCCTAAAAGGTATCACCAACACATCGACGAACAGAGTCCAACGTTGGGCACTCGTCCCCATGAAGTACACCGATACCGGTGTGTATGTGGTAACGGAAAAGCTTGTAAACGCTTATGACACCTCACTCTTCACAGAAAGTTTAGACGAGGGCTTAGACACAGAAATGGCAAAAGGAGTTTTGACCATATCGTGTGCTTCACAAGATGCCTTTGCGCTTCACGTGCAAAGTTTGACAAAGTTACCAGTGAAGGCAAAGTACATCGGCGCAACCACACTATCAGACCCTTGTCTTTCCCAGGTACAAAGGTACGTCAAAAAAGGCTGGTCACAAAAGGGTGTCGGACTCCACCCTCGCGCTATTTTAAAGACACCGGTCTGAAATAATCATTCTAAATGATCGCATTCTATGGAACTCCCAAACTGTGGTTAAATTTAATCTTCAAGAAAGAGTCATTAATACTCTTCGCAGAGGACATGTTGGACAATCCATGATGAAGATGCTGGCACGGTCATACTTCTGGCGACCACAGATGGACAAAGATATTGTTCTGCAGACGCAGAAATGCGAACGTTGCAGCAACATTTCTTACAATAAGCCACAATGCACTCTCAATTGTAGGAAATCTCCAGGACGACCATGTTCACCATGATTTCGTCGAACTCAATCAGCAGAGCTATGTAATTGTCATCAATGCTTTCAGCAAATCGCCAGAAGTTGTTCAAATGAAGTCGACAAAAACAGACAACACGATAAATTATTTCAGAATCTTTTCTCTTGTCGCTGTCTTCCAGAACAGTTGGTCAGCAACAATGGGCCGCCATTCATAAGTTCGTAAGTTAATAGTTCATAAGACGGCGGGCGTTGAGGCAGACAACCAGGGACACATGAAGCACAGAGGCCATTGGCGGCTATGGAAGACACGTACTGTCTTGAATGAACTCCAGCTGCTTCGGGAACAAGCCGGACTCATGAGACCCACCAACGCTGACCCGACGGACCGAACCGATCCAACAAACGAAGAACTCGGCTAGTCTTGGTTGGGCACCCGGTGGACCCAGCCTAGCTTGCTTTTGGCAGGCCCTCACCGGAACTTCCGGTGAGTGATCACTAAGCGCATGATCTTTTTATTTTTTTATTCTGATGATATTAAAGCTTTTTTGAGCTTCTTCGAGCCCACAACCTCACGATGTGTTGTTATTGTGGTTCACATGCTGTTTTTTCGATGACAGCAATAAAAATATTCTTAGGACACCTAAGCACTTCTTATGAGTTGTGAATGCGAAAGTGTGAATGTCGTCCTTCCGCTCTCTTAGTTCATCTGCGGTGTACTGGCGTGGCACTGCCACGTTTCGCTAGTGCCCAGGTTGCGGCTGGCGGCCGAGCGCGCGCTCTCGTGAAGCGGCCGTCAATGGCTATCTAGGAGCCATTTTGCTCAGCCAATGGGAGAATGGCCATTTCTTTTGCGATTTTGTGGTTACAGACGCCGCCGGCTCCGCTTCTATGGGCTAGGTAATGTTTTCGCATTCAAAAACATTCCCCAGAAATAAGCAACACCGTACATACATTTATGATGTAAGTTATACAACGTAAAACATTATCTTCAAACCTCTCGCTGTTGGTTCTCTTTTCGGCTGGGCAGTTTCTTTAGAGCTCCAAAACTAGCCTTCATACAGCTGTCCTGTTCCCTCGGTATCGACAGTAAAGTAGACGACGTGTTGTAGGCCATTCTTGTCCGGTAAGGGTCACGTGACTACAGTATTATGCTGGTGATAATACAGAGCACAGCACCTGACTGAAGGCCAATGTCACGTGAATAGCATCCATTGCACTAGGAACTTTTGGACGAACTTACAAGGATACAACGAGGACACAAGGGACAAATCCACTAATTGTGTCCATTGTTGTGATGCTTCATGAACTGGGGTGTGCTGCCTTTTTTAACCGCATCCCCGTTCTGACCTTGAAGCAGCTCCTGCTTTCCTACTCCTCTCTCTCTCTCTCTTCTATTTCCCTAAGTTGAAAGCTTAGTAGAAGGTGCGCGCTCGCTGGAACAATCTGCCGTCTGCTTTTTATCACTTGGCTCTGTTTTCTGTGTGCGGGTACCGGCAGGAGCGTAATCACGTGGTCGGGAAGGCGAATCCAAAACTCCCTTTTCTTTTTTTTTTTTTTTTTGTGGGGGGGGGGATAATTGGCAAGGATACTATTCTCCCATTCTTTCTTGTTCACCGGCGGGTCCACCTATGTCGAATTGCTCTCCGAGAAGGGGAGGGGCGGTCGACTTTGTCTGGGGAGGGGGGGCGGCGCCCCGTCGCCCCCCCTCCCGTGGATTTGCCCCTGCACGTGGTAAAAGATTGACGGATGACGCAGTGACTCAGCAGTGGTTCCCAATCTCCAAATGCCTGCTTGCTGACCCAGTTTCGTGTGTGCTGCGGCTTGCGGGGCTTCCGTGAATTTCGGTGGTAAATGGTATATCGTCCGCGAAATAGTATTCGAAGTGTACCAAAGCTATCGGAGTCCGAAACGTTAAACTCGTATATAGGCAACAGGCAATTTCTGCGAAGAATCCCAAGGCATTCTTGTGATGCGTTTAGTGTTCGATTCGGCAAATGACAGCTTGTTCCAGGTCGTGTTGAATCTTAACAGAGCCCTTCTTTTTCGTTTTTGTGTTTGTGTGGTTGTTGTGCAGTGGCCGCGTCGACATAGATCTCTGAATAAATCTATTAAAGTCCGAACATTTCATCGTAAGTACACTGCAACCTACTTCTTGGTGACGAATGACCGTTCTGCGGGTACTCTTTCGGATTACCTGCAGAATCACCTCGGTTCTCTGTTTGCTTTGCAATCTTGTCAGTTGTATAACAGCTTAGCAGTATCTCTTCATAATTCACAAACAGATTGCGTGTTTTACTTGTCTACGAAATAGACCGTGTGTAGTAAACGTCGAGGAGATTTGAAATCAATCATTTGTGTCTATTTTAGCAGCAGCTTGCTCTATGAGACCTAGCTAAGGTCATCCATAGATCCTCCTAGGAACCTAAAGGCGACCATTTTATTACCTTTGTAGCAGCATCATAGGCTCCTCCTAGGAGCACAGGACGACCATTACTATTACCTTTGTAGAAGAATCCTATGCAATTTTGGCTGTGGACGTCCTAGGTTCCTCCTAAACGCCTCCTATAGAAAATATGCAACAGACACCCTATTGTTTTAGAAGTTACATTTTACGGTTATCTTACGTACAATCGGATTTCATCCGGTGTTAAAACTGCTAAAATCCTAGGCTTTCAATAGAACGTCCTTAGCAGGTCAGTCGACCTTTAATCCGTGAAGGATGTCCGTTTGCCAATTTTCTATAGGAGACCCCAAGGAGTATAATAGAAAGATATCAGTGCTCATGGCATTCCTTGAGAGAACCTTGCACCTTCTAGGGACACATTTCTACAGAACATTGCTAGGGTGGAAGTAAATTTTCTTTTGTAAGGGCGGACTTGTGTGTAAACGTTTTTGAACTTATTTTAAAGAAAGCGCGGTCAGGTATAACAAACAAAAGAGGAAAGAAAGGAAGGCGTTGTTTAAGCAACTGATACGATGACTATAGAGCATCTTTATTGTCCGTCCCTTTATTGACGTCTATCTAGACTGCGAGGCCTAAGAATTCAAAGACTAACCATTTCCAGCATTAATAGATGGCTGTGTCAGTGCATCCCTCTTGTAATCAAGCATGTGATATTGTCACGAACAAAAAATGATGAGGCAGCGAATAAGTGTAGAAACTGAACGTTTAATGGGGTAAACTTGTGCCCAAAGCAAAATAAAAAAATTGTAGAGCCCATCCACTTCACGTGAAGATGGAGGACCAGCGAAGCTGTTATCTTTACGACAACAGTTACGACAACTATACGACATCTATACGATTTACATATGATTGCGATGAAAACCCGTGCACGCCTTCGTTGTTTAATTGTCTTTTTTCAATTCTTAGCAAAATAAGTGATCACTGACTTACGGTCACTATGGTAAACCGCCATTGGTTGTATTTGACTTCGGATATATTCTTGCTAAACGTGAGGCTGATACACGCTCTGTTTCTGGTCGTTGGTATACGTATACGTGTTGGTATACTATTTTAGGCTTTACAGCGACTTTGGGCTCCTTATCAGCGATGCTGATAAAGAGCCCAAGTCTCTTTATCAGCATCGCAGAAGCGAAAGAAAAGAAGGTTAAATCGGCGCGTTCTGCCCTCAGCCTCGTCACAGCGCACTCTTAGCTGAAATAAGTTGGTGACCGTAGATGATAACAAGGGATCAAGGCCTCACTCTCTAATAATGCGAAGGAAGGCTGACCCATGTGGGTTGCCCCTCTTTTTATTTATACTTGCCACGACCAATCGGAACGAAGGAGCGCCGTTTAAACAGGAGTGTTTTATTGTTATCATCCATGGACGCATTTTTTCCAGATCCTAACACATAAGAGCTTCGCTGTAAAAGGCTAGCGTCGCAGGCGTCGATGTCGGCGAAACAGCAGGATTGAACGGTGGGGCGAAATTGACTCCGGCTCGACACGCGGACCCCCTCACATACACGCGTGGGCTTCTGGAACAATCGGCTGCAAGAAGGTTCGACGCGTACGAACATTCTAACCTCGAATAAGCAACAGGGTTCTCGAATTTTATAGAACGCCACACTTACAGAAACAACAATAAGGTGCATCCTCATCCAGGAATCGAGCATCGGCTTCTTGCGTGGGAGCCAAGTGCGGTACACCGCTAGGCCACGGGCGCGCTGCCTACTTGGCCAGCTGTACCCGCGGCAATATGAAACACCTCAAGCAACCATTTAGTTCGATAAAGGTCTGGACTTACTTGTAGAAAGCGAGTTGTAAGGCCATTTGCACATAGCTGTCCGGGCTTAATTTCCAGGATTTGACACCGTTCTTTCCATACTTTGTGAACTTGAAAAGGAGATTTTCTCTTGTTGCTCTGAATCTACCGGTTTAGAACATATTTTAGAGTTCATGGAATTAAATTATGTTCATTGTACCTCAAGTTGGCATATCTGTCACTATTAAAAATATAGTTTTATTAAACTTTTAGTACACGTAAACCATGTGATGTGACGTTAGGTCACGCACTTGAGACTGTGACGTCAAAGTGCCACGTAGCAGCATGACAATGCCACGTCCTTCTGCCAACTGAAGTGTCGTGACCACATTGACGTTATGATGTGACGTGAAGCCACGAGTTCACCTGACGTCATGATGTCGCGTAACGTGGCAGTGCAACGTGAAATCACGGTATTTACTGACATCACGTTCTTATGTGAAGTCATGGTTCCACGTGACGTCGGGGTGTCACTTGATGTCATGGTGTCACGTGACAATATATGTCACGTGTTGTCATAAATTCACGTGATGTCATGAACTCACGCCACGGTACGGTGTCTATGTGACGTCATAGTGTCACGTGTAACCATGATGTCACGTGGCGTCCATGAGGTCACGAAGTGTCACGATGCAAAGTGACCTGACATGACGATGTCAAATCATTGTGTCACCTGACGTCACGTGACCAGTCGACATGACCGTCAGTGATGTCACGTAAAGTCATAGAAAACGTAAATTACTATTCATCTAGATGCGGATGACGCTCTCTAGTCCTACGTTACACTGGCGTCATCGAGGCTACATGCCTCGGACACAAAATCCCAGGGGCTGGGCTTGCACGGCGAGCAAGTGTGCCGAAATGCGTCTTTGGGACATCGAAACGCAACGAGGAGCACGCCAATGAAAGGGCAAGATAGATAACGCGCCGGGAAGGCGCGATGACGAAAGGGCAAAGCGCGCGCCATAATTGATGGAAGTCGTGGGGAAACGAAAGCACGTGTACGCGTTTGGGGGTAAACAAACGCACGAGGTACGCAAGGAGCAGAAAAACCTGCACGCCGTATAAATGCTACGCATTTAAGGAAGATGAACATTTGCCAATGCAACCGGGCTTGTGCTTGGACAGTTCCAGAAGAGTGAAACCATTTGCCTGATGCGCCAAGCCAACCTCTATGACATTAATACAAAATAATAAATTTTTTTAACATTCTTGTGTCATTTAGAGGGCCCTACCGCGCATCCTCCAAAAACTACTCCCCTCCCCCCCCCAAAAAAAAGAAAAACAACAACAACAAGAAAACAACACAAAAAACGCGGGTGAGCATGTTTGAAAAGCACAGTGGCTGCTCGCTTAGCAATGTAGTCCACTTGTTCACAAAACGAGTTGGCTGATGTACAAGTGGTCGCAAATTTCTACGCCGCCAAGACAGCATATTTATTTAGCAGAATTGTTTGTGTATTGCCCTGCGTACTGAGCCGTGTCTCCTCAAGCAGACTTTCCCCATTACAGGTCGTATACCCTAATACCCCACAAATAAACTCCCCTTGACACGAGAAAAGAGCTTAGACGGATCTACGGTTCCCCACACACACACACACACACACACACACACACACACACACACACACACACACACACATACCACACATATATATATACCTATATCATATATATATATATATATATATATATATAATCTGTTCATAAAGGAGTCCGATTTTAGTTTTTGTATGACAAATGATAGTTACACAACACTGTTTACAGCTGGGATCTTTTGCTCTGCTTAATTTATTGTGTTCACCCAATATATATGGTACCTCTAGCCCATTTATCTCTTGCTGCTGTTGCTGAAACTTTCAAGGCGTTGGAATCCTGTCAAGCTGTTCCTACATTGTTTTTGTTTTTCTCGGCCGCCGCCATTGTGTCAGTGGCCAATGAACATGTATGATGGATATTATAATAACTGTAGTAAATTAGACTAAGCTATCAAATCTGCTCCTCATATCTGCTGTAAAAGAAGCCCCTGGTTTGGGAGGAAAAAACCTGCCAACTTTTATGCCAAGTTATCATTGAACAGAGCAATGATAATGAGTGTTATTAATACATGCACGTTTTCCTCAAAAGACCCGACGATGTACTTACCTTGCATGGTTAGATTTTGCCATCGCTATGTCTTTCATAGTTTCGGGTCGAATATCAAATTCCAGTTTTATTATATCCACTTTTACGGCCTCCTGGGATGGGACGAATGGTTCACTGCCTGCTCTGTGACATGAAAGGGTTCGGTTATGAAAGGTACGTTCTCGCCCTATACTTTCGACGAAAATGACAATTGAATAATTGGAGCTATGAGTGACCGCATGTTATGGCCGGATATTGACTTAGAAACTGGTGGAACTCAAGAGTGGAACAGTTTTGATGGATTTGGGATCAACTACGGCCACGTGTGCTGTGGTAAGCAAGACCGTATTGCGTTCAGGCAACGATTATGAAATATACTGGCGTTAGCTACGCCATATTCGGAAGTCATGACCATAACCACTCTCGGAAAGCAAAAGCATTTTGGCCCTAATTTTGAAATAGTAATCAGCGACCCCTCCATGCAAACTTTGCAAGTTTTGTTTTTGTGTGTGACGCATTTTACGTCCATTCTAGTGATTTTTTCTTTATGAAGGATATTGTCATAGCACCTCCGCCGATTATTTTATTGTTGCGGCGCCTTTCTCATAACTTCGTGGGTGAAGAGTGCCACACAGTAACGTGCTTACGTCTAAACGTTTTGAGTGTTCTTTTCTCAAAGCATAGGAAAATTGTGCGTAGACTTTCATGCAATATATGCTTCAAGAGAACTTCACCATCTTGATATTTGAGTGCGAAGCAAGACTCATCTTGGCTAGTGTTGCTCGCCCTCGCTCGGCGTCACTCGGAAATCCACTAAAACGGGAAATTCTCGGGCGAGAGATTCAGTGGAGCGTACACAGTCAAGCCACCAAGAAGACATAGCTTGTTCTTGCTCGAGAAATGTGAGCGACACTGACCATTGCTAATCTGCTTTTGTAAGTAGACATCAGTGCAGATAAGTTAAGCAAAAAAGAAAAAAAAGCTCGCCCATGTTACGTTGGAGTGCAAAGCGCACTTTGCGGTGCCAAAATCTGCATAACGTTCCCGCAGATTCGAATAAACTGCTATGTCAAACCACGGTAGCGCTCACGCGTTCCACTCCAAGACGATAAAGTTCAAGTTTGGGAATGAGAACGCAATTCTGTGGATGCGGATGGCATGTGGTTAGCAAGATAACTAAGTTAAAGAACACACTCTTCGGCGTACATGAAGCATGAACGACAGACAGACGTGGCCCTGTCTATTTTTTGTCCCTTCTACGTTTTGATGTTTCTTCTCTACCCCAGTCTCAGGTTAATTCAACATGGTTGACAGTGCAACATTCATTAAATAATAATGGTCTTCAAGTGCACTTACTTGTAAGCCATGCAGTACTCAACGAGCGCAGCCATCACAGTACCGTCAATCGATGAGTGCTCAAACAGAAATCCCGTAAGGCCTTCCTTTCCTAGAATGAGCTAAACAATTCCACACGTACGTGTTTGCAATGACATCATCCGGCAGGCCCACAGTACAAGGTTATGCGCTAACTCTACGTACTTTTCTTTCTTGCTTTTTCGGGAGCGGATCGGGAGAAAGATTACTCGGAGAAAAAGAACGAAGCTTTCTTGGAGAGATTGCTATGGCACGTTTTACTGCATGACAAGTTGTGGGCTCTAAGCGAAGTTTATGATGTTTGGTTCTCGAAGTTCTCTGAAGAAGTCAGTGCAGGAAATTGTTATTGGCAAGCATGATTACAATAAATATTAAAACCGACTTATAATAAATATGACTAATATAATGATAATAATAAAGTATTAATAATAATAATAATAATAATATTATTATTATTATTATTATTATTATTATTATTATTATTATTAATCATAAATATTATTATTATTATTATTATTTATTTTTACACTTTGAGGCACAGTTGGAAGGCAAAGGGTGAACGAAGTTTACCTGAAAATGCTCCACCAGCGTTTTACATTGCTCAGCAGCGAAACAAGAAAAAAACAACAACACATAAACGTCTTAAAAATCAATATAGCACAATACCACATTACCCACTTCCACCTTCGAACAAACAGCAGTTTCATACACAAAAAGGACTCATAAAATCTCGTCCTTAACAGTGTACTGTCAGGAGAGAGGGCAAGTAGACGTAACACATGCTCCCAAAAAAGCGGAGGTTGGTGCTTGACGGTGGAACTGCACGTGGCTGTATTTCCTACAGTATTTGGTCGAGTTCTTTCTTGTGGAGGCGGCGATTCTCTAAACTCGTTGGCTTTACGAGTGCCCACAATGATGTCCGCGACCTGATTAGATCAGGAACTATTAGTGTTCCTTGGCTTAGAAGAGAGTGAAAACTTTCCAGTTCCTTACTTTCGTTTGGATAAAGAGTACAATAGCAAAGGGTGTGTTATAGTGTTTCTATGACATCACACTTTTTGGAGAGATGTAAGTCGAGCTGTCCGATGACGCTCAACTGATATTTGTCTGGAAATTCGCTGAGCAGTGCTTGGTAAAGATCTTTTTTTGTCCGTTGTTGAAGACGGCGTTATTAACGCAGGACGAAAGAAGAGTTTATGCTGTGCAGGTGTCAACAATAATGCTGTGGATGCGTCCACTAGGAATACATTAGAACCTTAATAACACGGTTCAGACATTGCTAGAGGATCTCCATGTGAGAACACGTTCAACAAACTGCAGTTAAGATTGTGAGCGTCTTCGAATGCTAAGTCGGATCTTTGTATAGTAAACGTTTTAACTCGAACAATAAACCAGTCAAGCACGGCATAGGAAGCGTCCCGAAGAAAAATGGACATTGACACGATATCTGCTTTCATGGGTTGATTAAGAAACTTGAACTATTTTGAACTAAAACCAAAAGCGCTACGCTACACCCTTCAAAAATGAAAGACGTGTGCAAATATCTGTAACGCGAAACTAAACGCAGCTCTTGAGGAGGGGAGGGTATGGAGGGGAGGGTATGCCTCTCGTTTCCCTTCGTATTCTCCCCTCGTCTCCTCCTCTTTCTCCTCCCCTCCTCCTCTTCCTACCCTCCTCCTCTCCTCGTGCCGCTGAATTTGTTCATGAGTTACGTGACACGAACTCGTGACGTCATTTTCCCCACTAAACTTAGCGGGGAGACTTAACCCATTAAATTTAGCGGGAAAATGTTTTTGCTAAATATAGCGGGAACATTTCATCGCTAAATTTAGTGGGAAATGTTTCCTGCTAATTTTTTTAGCAGGAGAGTTTTCTTTCTAAATTTCGCTGGATAATGTCCCACTAAATTTAGCGAAAAAATTTCCGCTAGATGTAAGGAAAACGATTCTCGCTATATTTAGCGGGGAAAACCCATTAAGGTCCATAAAATATCTAGCCATCCGATTCTATTTATTTTTTGCGCACATGTTTGTGGTGGCTGAAGAACAACAATCACAACGTTGTATGAGACTATGTTTATTTAGTACTGTAGTTTATATAGTACAGTTGGCTTTTGGTAAAACAAAGTCGGTAAAAGCTACTTCCTTTCATGGAACGTTCTAAAACAAGCATGTTTCAGGCAAAATGCAAACTCGCACTTTTCGCAAGCCCACATCAACCTCTGGTGGCAAAAATGACATCGCAGCTGCTTTTCCAGATTTTTTTTTTGGAAGGTCTTCCTATTTGTTAATCACACCGCCCAACGCAACCGATGCTGGAGCCCTGCGAACAGTCGAGGTCTGCACACCGAGCCGTAAGTAGTGGCAAGTAATGACCCTGGTGAATGAGAAAAAATCTAACCGGGAATCTCATGTGATCTGTTGTGATCTCCAGACGTTTACCACTATAATGTTTAGCATCTGAATGAACAACGCCTACCACCATTTCTTCCTCCGGGTGCCTATCCGGTCGGTGTTTTGCGGCTTGGTCGAGAAGGCCTACACCTCCCATCCCACCGTAGTAGCTGCTGAACAGCTTGGGCTGCGGCGCGATTTATTTTCAATTGTGCTGTCGACCATCGTTTTACGGAGCTAAACGGCTCAATGCTGTGATCGTTTGTTGCCATGGTCACCACACTGTTTTGTTTTCATTTGACAAAAAAAAAAAAAACTTCGTTTTCTGGATTGAAACACAAGCAGAATTCCCCACTTTTTTAATTTTCTTGTTTGTGGCGAGACGACATTTGCTTTGTCTGTTTTCACGGAAAGTATCCGTAGCACGAAAGCTCAGCTGTCGCAGAGTGATGAAGAGGTGTGAGTTGCAAGAAATGTAGAAGAACACGACATGGTCGGCAGGCGTAGTGACGTCCTCAAGTAGGGAAGGCACAACTCGTTTCCCCAACGGTCTTGTGTCTGGAATGGGAGGCTTTCCGAAATAGTTGTAAAATGCACAGCAGTTCCCTTCTGCACTGCCCATCATCCACTTCTTGTACCTTAAACGAATAGGTTTTCCTCTAATAAACTGCTTCCAAGGATGGTGACAAAAGTACTTTACCACGAACTCATTAACAGAGAGGGTCATGTGACAGATGCTATGTTGCCTGCACTTCATGTTTAGCAACTCCATCAACGGACGGATCTTGTATATCTTATTTGTTGTCCTCTGAAACAACTTATAATTGTCGACTAAATGCAGGAACCGCTTTATCTTTAGGAACTGATGCCGACTCATGCACTTGGCGACACATGGGATACAAATATCTTTGCCGAGGTACTCGAACATTCTTTGGCTGGGAAGCTTGCGGTAGCCACTCGACAAAATAATACAGATACATTTTCTCAGGTCTTCATTCCTGAAACCAAAACCGTGCTAATGAATTTGCTTGGGATACGTCCCACTTTGAATGACGATGTGAGTTAGTCCCTCCTCATCGAAAATTGTGGTGAAGATTTGGCTTGGAGACTCCCAAAAAGTCGGACTTTAGCTTTTCCTGCCGGTGTTCAGCACCCTTTGTTGAGGGTGCTGCACTCTGAATTCAACCTTTTTCAGTTCAGAACTGTGAACTTTGCCCGCTTGACACTGGGTGGCAGATGGTCACCATCTTGATCATTGGTAACGCAGTGTACTTCTAGTGTACCTAAAGAACTGATAGATATCCATCAGTTTCCGCTCTGCTTTGAGCCCATGATGAGGTAAATATTTATAAAACGTCATCCTCTCACCTGACAAGTCATTCACTTCGACTCTATTAGTGCTGTCATCATCTTCCTCTTCCTCGCTCGTGTCTGCTGGAGGGTCAGGAGAAATAATAACGACATCGACATCATGATAAATATCTTGGGTAATGTGGAAATACCTCGACCTGAGGCAGGAAAGGAAAAGAAAGGCACGTCTCCTAACACACAGTTGCTTTCAGTGACGTCGTGTGTTGCCACCTTTTTGTGTGTATACGTCTTGTTTCTTTCCTGTTTCAGGTGATATCGACCGCAGGATCCTTGGGTTCAACAGAGCAAGCAGGCGTCCTTTTCCAGGTTGTCTGCTTGCTGTCGTGCCTTCATTACACGCCTGTACCAGTGACCCCTTCATTCTTGAAGGGTGTTGGTCAGGGGTCCCAGCGCGTTCAGTCCGGTAGCAAGCTCCTGGCAGAGTCGGCGCTTTTCGTCGCAAGTCAAACTCGGGCTGAGGTCGTCGGGTTGCGCGCAAGGAACGAGTGCTCCCACATGAAAGAGAGCTGCTCCTTCTTCTGAGCAGGCGTCAACTGCGCGATTCTTGCTGACTCCGACGTGATGTTTTAGAATTTAAGGTAAGCGCGGAGCGCGGGTCCCGCATCCCGCATAATATTGAAACAATATTTTCTGAAATCAACTCTTAAACGTCCTAAAAATGGACAGACAAAGCGATTTGTTCGATCAACGCCCATTCGGTTAATATTACTTCCCAAAAGTTTCCTTGCATTATAACAGATGTCACGGCCAGCGAAACACATGATTGGTTGCCGTCGCTTCACTAAACGCAGAGGCTAGCTTCCGCTTTCCAGGAAACCTAACCCGGTTTCCACGCATAGAGACATCTGAGGGATTGCGTAGCTCCTTTCGTTTGCTCGTGGTTGGCTCTAGACGTCGCTCGAACGGGTGACAGGCGTCAATTTCGCGATGAGGTAGAGTCGTCAAAGAAGGCAGAGCCGCGGTACGTATGTTGCTAGAATACGTACATACCTCTCTTCCTTTATGTCACTTCCGTGACCTCTTTTTCAAGTGTCCAACCTAGCGAACCAGGAAGCAGAAATACGGTGTAGAGACGGGGCTGTTGCCACGGAGACGCGCATGCGCAGAATGAGGCAATCTATGTGGGGAAGCGAGGACATGGCTGCTGGGAACCTATGGGGATGCTGTTTTGTGGACTGTCGCAACTAATTACTGCGCGTACCGCTACTGGTTAGTAAGATATGCATCCCTTGAAATGTTCAACAACAATATTGGAGAATAATATGGGTGCGAAAGCAGCACAATGTTTGTAACATCGTTTACGGACGAGGTGCTAACTGACGAACCAACTTGTTTCAAAAGAACTGTATAAAATATGCGTGGGTAGCCATTGGATTAGCGTACCGTCGCGTGTTTCTTGTGCGTGTGTGGGCTTCGGTGCTCAAGTTTCTTTTTTTGAGTTAAATGTATATTACATGTACAAATGTGAAATAAATTAAGAGCAAATGTAAATGAAAGCAGAGTGAAAAAATACATCACGGTGATACTGATTTTTTGCCAATTTTGAATTTGACGTTGACTAGCGCCTCCTGGGTGTTGTGAAAGTTAGTGTCGGTCACTAGCTGAGGTACTAAAATATACTAGGTTGGTTCGATACCTTTACTAGCTTCTTGACCCAGTAACCTTTACTAGCTTGACCGTTACTACGTACGGTTAATAGGTGCCTAGTATCATAGGTGACAAGAGGTTACTATCTTTTACCTATAGTAAATACTACTAACTTTTTCAAAAGTGCTTAAACTTACTTATAACGTGTTTCTTATCACAGTAATACGCGAATGCTTGCAGTGTGCCATAGAATGCTTTATATTTATTCTACTGGGGCCAGCCCCACCATATTGCAATCTTCCCATAGTCACTGCTATGTAGTGAATGTAATGGCGCAGACGAGCTGGTTTAGATTGAACATGACAAAACCCCCGAGACTGCAGCTAAAAACGACAGTAACACTTAAAGTGTTTGTGTTGTTTTTACGTGCAGTGTAGTAGTGGTTTATGTCATGTTCACTACTATGAGCACACTGCCCGTTGCTTTGGCACTAGGGGTGCTTTAAATTATGCCAGTACACTGACTGGTGATATTTTTTTCAAAACAAAGTTCACGCATTGATTTTAACTATTGCGGATGTAAACAGAGTGCGTCAACTGTATTATATCTCATACCACTCCAAATCGAAGAAAAGTAAAGCAACTAGGAGTACCAAAAGATGCGCAGCGCAACCGTCGTCAAAAGCAGATTCACAAGGTAGCCTGTGCTTCATCTCATTCAATCACCTGAATAGTTTTGTCACACCAGCGGTTAGCTGCATTTTCGCCGTCTTGTCCGCCCGTGCAGAGTTGCTCTGCCGAGGTCACCTCGTAAGGTTCCGATTTGTGCAGCTTGCGGTCAAGGCACACCGCCATGGCAGACGTCCTTATGGCTTGTAGTGACGCAGCGTTCCTAGGACCTGCGACCAAGTGTTGCGTGTGCCGTCACCGGTTGCTCTAATAAAATCTGCCAATTTTAATTTTCACAATTAAGTTTATTTAATTTATTTAAAATCAATATTTAACTTTCACGTCAGACGCTTTGGACGGCTCGGACGCCGTCCCTTCTCACTTACATACAGAAACGCGCGCAGTAGAAGACGTCAGTATTACATGCGATCATGGAAAAGCATTAAGATGACATGTTTCTTCCGTGAGGTTTTCGAGAGGTGCCTGCTTTTAATTAAAGAAAACCAGTTTCAGTACGACAATAAACCTATTGGTGTATAAGCAGTTGGAAACATCTAATCCTGATAAACAAATGCACTTACAAGCTTTGTATGGTACACTAGGATGAAAGTTTTGTGAAAAGAAGCCAGTTCAGATGCTTTGTGACCTGCTAAGTATAAAAATAAGGGACCTTTTCTTCAGAACATCAGTGAATGTTATAGTTATAATTTATTGCGACATTAATGATATAGTCACCAAGATTGACACTTCCAAAACAGAAAAGTGCATTCAATGTGTTGGCCTAGAAATATTAGGTAAAAAAATAAAGCTGACTGTATTTCTAAATTTTACAAATTCACTTATTTTTTATTTTAACATTTTTTCTGGGTTACATATAGCTTATATTAGGATTTCTGCACTTTATTAAATATAAAAGAAATAATCCTAACGGGAACAGCTGTTGAATTTAGATATATATTTCCCCCCTCGCTTCACACAAACAAAATTATGTTTTAAGCTACGACTAGTGAAGCCGCAGTCCCGGAACTCACACAAAATTGAAAACAAATTCACTTGTTTTGCACCTATATTTACATCGGCACGAAAATCGTGTACGTCTCGTCTTTTTATTACTACGTTGTTTAAAGGCACAAGCCAGGCTATTTTGTTCTTGCAGGGATCGATTATCAGTGGCTGAATTGTTTACATTATGATGATACTTGTATATTTCGAGAAGTTGGTAGACTGTTGAAAGTGTATTTCATAGTAAGCATGTGCGGCACGCAGGCCCAAGTTTGTGCGACTCCACTTTAAACATTTGGTGAAGCAGAGACTGAGGGAATGGAAATTTTGTTTAACTGAAGTGAGTGCATGATCTGCCGAAGAACAAGAACCGCAGCATAAAAGTACACACACAAAAATAAATGATACGCTCAATGTCTGGTGCTATGAGATGCACAAGCCTTAGGTGAGGTCTCACTCTCGTAAGCTCCAACATAAAAAAGAGAAGAAAATTGCGCTGATGGAGGGGCTTACCTGGGTTTGACGACAGAGAAATACTATGTTCGCAAGCACCGCAATTGTATTCTGAGAATTCCAAGGTGGAGCCTAGCTCCTATTCACTTAAATATTATTTAACGTCTGGTGTCCCGCAAAGCACTTGGAAGAACTAACGGTTGGAATCGACGGAGGGAACTCGGCGAATGACGAAGCTGAAAATATATCTTAATAGCTAAAAGGCAGTCTGTCGTGATGCAATGCACACGATGTTTCACCTTGCTCACTATCACAACACGGGATATTGTTTTAGGCCTAAGGATATTTGTAACCTCGTCATTCGCCGGAGTTCCCTCCCGTAAATTTCAACGGACATCCTTCAAGTACTTTGTGCGGCAGTAGACGCTCCAGATTTTCTACTGCCACAAACACCTTAAGAATAGCAGGGAGAGGTGAATCCTCGCATCTTCTCAGCGTTCAGCAGTCAATTAAATTGTGACATCGCTCAATAATAACTTTAAAGAATGAATATCGAAGAAGGAAACATGAACGCAGTGAGCCACGTCCGGTGATCGTAGGCTGTAAGTGACAATGGAGAGCATATCTTTTTATGTTGCAGCAGTCAAGAGGTGCGAACAAAATGCTCTTTCATTTTTAAAGCAGATCTGTACGCTTTAATCTAAATGTAGCTTATTATACTCTCAGCTGTTTACTCCTTGTGTAATAGCAGTGATCATTGTATACGTCGCTGTATCCCTGAAGCTCTGATAGGACGTTTTGTGTTTATCTCGTCTTTTTTTCAGTGTCTTTCCCCTCTTTTTTCTTAGTGTATCACACTAGTGGAAGAGGCAATACAAGTATATTCTTACTGAACCAAGAAAGCCAAAACGATTGTCGTAATTGAGACATCAATATATTTCAAAAATTCAGAATATGATAGAGCGAGAAATGAACTTTTTTTATTTAACAACTGCACAGAAATTGATCTAAGAAACAATATATGCGTTCTACTTCTTAATTACTTTAATGATTGGTTCGTGAACAAAATTTTCAGTTCTCCGTGTCGTACCCTATCTGTATTGTTGGTTCGCAACATAAAGTGCAAACATAGTTGTTTTGATATAAAAACAGAAACATGTAGTAATGAAATCCAATCTTTGACTGCTAAGTGTGTACATTGTAAGATAATTAAATCTTGAAAGCTTCGTCTTTTGCTTATTTTCCGTTGAATGTTACAAAATTTTCAATCTTAAGCTAACGTTTATGCACTTGCTATCTTCTTAGCCTAAATTGATTATGCAATGTCAGTATGCAATGTAAGTGCTCATGTGAATATTATAAAATACAAGTCAAATTTAAAGGGAGTGTTTTTTGTTTGTTTTTTGCTTGTAGTTTTGTTAGCAAAAAACATTCTGGTGCCTAAATGCACGGCATCCTTGCATTCTATAGGTATTGATATTGTCGGACCAAACTGGTCTCGAAACGTCGGGTTTACTGTTGACTAAACGTTTGGGTAGTCCCTATTTTTCGCTTAATTGCATACGTATAGAAGTGTTAAGTTACAACTCGATATATGTACGAAATTACGTCAGATTAAAAAAGGGAAATGAAGGAAAGGATAAACAGTTCTTATCTAAATTGTTCATATGTATTTTTTTTCAATTATGTACCCAGGCAACGTGATTCCAATATAGTATTGTACTCTTCATCGGTTTCCATCGCGTACCACACCTTAAAGAACACAATATTAATTTTATTTTTTTTACTAAGTTTCACAAAACAAATTTGAATTTTGTTTAAAAGACGCAATGCCGATTCCGGACCATTGTAAAATATACAGGCACATATATAACAGTACGATTATGCTGTTTTTTTTTTTACGAAACAAACAGTAGTTAAATTTCAGCTGTGTTTAAGAACCGCACCATGCACAATGCGCTAAACTGTGAGGAGAACCTTTGGCGTTGCTTCCACATATCCGGTACCGAAGCTCGAATTCCCCGCCGGTGTGAAGACTTGGTGACTCCTCCATCGTCTCTAGTGCCAAAGCCGACATCCCCCTTGTCTGGGACGTTTTGAACCCCGCCACGTAAACAGCGCCTAGGATAGCATGCCCAGCTTGCCTACCGGCGAACATCTGTTGACGTTCGCGTTACAGTACCAAGCCGGGATTTCTCGCCAGACAGGCACGCGGCGCTCACCGTGGCTTTATTTGGGCATGACATTCTGGGTGGGGAGCGAGGAGGGGCGGGAGGAAGAGGAGTCGGGCTGGCATAGAAGGAGTTACCAGGCGTGGTCTAGAGAGTCTTGATATGAGAGTCTTCACTGAACAGTCTTGATTCGAGAGTATTCATTGGGAGTCTGTACGGACAGTCTTGATTTGACGATCTTCAGCTAGAGTCTTTGGTAGAGGAGTCATCACTGAGGGAGTCGACAAGCTGCTGCCGCATCAGAAGGAGAACGGGATTTGGGGCGACGGAATGTGAGTATATAAACTGTTTGATTGAACTTACTGCGTTGTGTGACCTCCTTGGAAACGACTGAAGCGTGGCTTTCACGAATCGGGCGTAGTAAAAGGTGGAACTGTTAGCTCGAATACAACATATAAGCGATTTTTCGTAATTTCATTGGAAACACAATTCATAGCACTAAGTTTCAGTTTTTAGGGTACTGCCGCAAATGACCACATCTTTCGAGACTATAAGTGTTTATAGAAGCCTTTAGATTTTGACTGAAAGAAGACATGTGATCCAGCGATCCTTTGTTGGCACCCAGTTTGCCGCGATCTACATAATAATATTAATCATGTTTTTATTTTGTTCTCAATAAACAACCAGTATAGGTCTGTAACGTGGCAGAATAAAAACTAATACATATATAAAGCATGCTTGAACATAAGTGACGACTATACTAAGATAGAGATACAAGAAAAGATGAACAATCATATCGTGCAGCCTCCTTCTGAAATTCAGAGTTGTCAAAAATGTGTAGGTCTCCATGACCAAAACTATTCACAGATGTTCGTATTCTTGTCACGGGTGATGCTATGTTTTAATTATGAAAGTAAATATTAAGAGCAGTTCTATTAGAACGAGCGGGTACGTTTAAATTCACATTCACAAAAGTTGAGAATCAATGTCGTTGTGAAGTATTTTGTGCAAAAATATTATATCGCGATACAGCCCTCTCGTGAATAGACCTTGCAAGCCGAATTTAGCAAGAAGTTTATAACTATAAAAAAGCCTTCGACCTATATATCTCTCATAAACTATACGGACAAAGCACCGCTGGACATATTTAATTTTCGCTGCATCGTCTGCACCAATTAAAGTCCACACAATAGGGCCAAACAATGGTCTTGATCTGATAAAAGAGCAAAATAAACGAAGTAAGCAAGCAAGACTTGCAAACTTTATAGTTAAACGAATAATCATTCTTAGCATTCGAACTTCAGGATCGACCATATGAGTGAAATGACAACTAAACGAAAGAGAAGTATCAGAGTGTACTCCGAGATCCCGAAGCACTGACACTCGTGCAATACGCTTACCATCAAGATAATATTAATAAGGCACAAATTCACGTCTTTTTTACTAAAAGTCGAGACCTTCGTACTATCCGGATTAATAATCAAATAATTTTCAAAGCACTATGGTTATAATACGTGACGGATCAATATATAGAAGTTCGCAATCATCAATCGATCTGATACTCAGAAAATTTCCTGTAATCAGCAAATAGCAACACCCTTGAATTGACGGCACAAGTCACTCTATCATTGCTAAAAAACATAAAACAGTAGGGTGTTGCTCAGATAAGATGCCTGTGGTACTCCTGACAAGGAACAAAAAGGATCAGATAAAGAATTAAAAATACGCACAACACAGTGATGATCGGTCAGCTTTCAATCCCCATTAAGATAATAGATTAGAGAAAAATCCAATCCGTGACAACTTAAGCAATTGCAAGTTATGATTCACACAAACGAATTCTTTGGAAAGGTCAAAATAAATAGCATCAACTTGACCACGATTGCATACATAAGGTACAAAATAATCGAGAAAGATGCATAGATTGGTCTCAACTGAACGTCCCTTGATAAACCCACGCTGATGGGCAGAAACATGCATCCCGCAAAGCAAGGTCCCACCTCTATAGACAAAACAAAAAAAAAAAAAACAATAACGGAGAATTAAGGTTTAGCTTACTTTGGCAGAGTCTCTCATGGGCCTCAGCCCAGGCGTCCCTTTCTTCGGTCGTTAGAATCCCGAGAGCGGTGCCGTCACCCTTCGACATGCTCGGCAACCCGAAGCAACAGCGTCAGTATCGTTCCTTCGTTGAAAGGAATACCTCGCTCGTCGTGTGCATTGAACACAAAGAACTGCACAAAGCAGAATATAAATTACGGTCAGGAAATGTTGCAATTCATTAGCGTAAGAAATTTGAGCATAAAGAAAGGAGCATTTGCTAACAATTATTACGGCACTGCAGCCTTGAGATAGCACTTTGAGTTGCTGGATGAAGGCCGGTTCGCAAATATTTCGCATTACTAAATCGGATAGAACTATGCAGCACTGACTTGAGCGATACTTAGCACCGATGTAGCTCTGTATCAGCGCATTATCCCCAGTGTTTTTGGAACCGAGTTAGGAGTAACGACGTTACCGGTAACGGGTTACTTTTTCAGGTTACGTGGGAACGTACTCGTTAAAATTTAAAAACTGTAACGGGTAACTTGCTTACGTTACTTCTTTCGAGTAACGTGTAACGTAGTACCGTTACACTTTACTTATTCTTTCGAGAACCCCAAGAAAAGATTAGTCTAAATCGCTGCTGCCACCACGCTTACTATTGAAGAAATGCGCGAGCATTTCGCGCAGCGGTTATATATAGTAAAGCATACTGAATTCAGCCCCTCAGTACTTTTCGGCGGGGTGAATTCCCGAAAACCCTCTTCTCCTGTTGTAGGCAGGTCAGGTCACTTGGCGCATGTGCATGAAGGACGTGTGCGCGATACGCGGAAAATGATAAAAAAAAACTAAAAAAAAATTTCGTTGTTGTGCTTACATGGTATAAATACAGGAACGGCTGCACAGTGCACTTACGGCCCGGTGACATAGAAAGACGACTACGCGTCAAGCAACGGCGTGGCAGGCCGAAGAACGGCACCGCAGCCCGTGTGCGTCCACAGGTCTCCAAAGCCGATGTCAGGAGCTTCGAGGGCGTCCAAAGAGCGCGCCCGCACGCTGGACGCGGGACGTAACACCTAGCAACCGAGGTGCAGTGGGGGACACCGAGGCTAAGGCGTACTTGGGCCGCCGGCGGGGCGCCGCGAGTCGGCGTGTACAGGTGACCCAAGGTGGGTCAATACTTTGTAATGAGCTATTCGCAGACTGTCGCCGCAAAGTGGCGTCAACGGGGGGGAGGGGAGTTGGGTTGTTGACACGCGCCCTATCGAATCCGATACACCCGCCGCCCCCACTGCGTGGCGCCGAAATCAAGGAAGGAGGCAGTCGCCGGCGGTTGCTTGGGCTGTGGCGCCACCCCGCGGCGACTTTGCGAATTCTATAAACGTGCTCCATCCGCATCCAAGGACTGCGAATGGTACCAGAGCACTAATGCCCTAACGCAATGGCTCTCAAATGGGGTCCGGGGACCCTTTGGGGTCCGCGAAGGCATTCTAGGGATCCGCAAGCCCTGCCTCATCTGTCAAGCCCGACAATGAAATTTGTTCTTTTTTCAGGTCGAGAAGAAATGTTTGAATTTACGGGCGGGTTTTCTCGTGTGTATGTCGATAAGAGGTCTACTTCACACTAGCGCTGTCAAATTGTTCAAATGTCTGTCAACACTCTGTGCGCTGCCATCTTTGTTACGCCGAGGTTCCTCCGCTGTTTGTGAATTTCGTAGCGTTGTCGGTAACAGTCGAGGGCTACTGCTCACCGCCATCGATCCTCACCCACACCTGCGAGCTCAGGGTTAGTATGTTTTTACGCTCTTCTTGGGTTTGTACGAGCTCGTCGCCCCGCCGGTCGCTGGTTTCTCGCCGCAATCAGCATGGCGGACGTACACTTCAGCTCGAAGTTTAGCTTTGAGAGCCATCCAAGGTACGGGCGCATGCGCCTGGTTTTCGACAGCGTTTTCTCTGCGCGTGTGCATGTGCGAGTGAACGATTCTTCAGAACCCCGCTTTCGTGCCCTGGCCTTTGACAGCGCCGAAGCCAATAGGTGAGACGGAGCGTGTGTTTTCTCGCCCCAATATGGTAGCAGCTGCGCATTTCGCATATAATCTATTATGCTCGGTTTCTGGATGGACATAATGTTGCTTGAAATATGGTGCTTACGCATACCAGTTACGTCAAACCAGTAAAACGTGTTAATTCGTAATTTAAAAAAAGTAACGCAGAAATAACGTGTGCTACTTTTTAGCGGTAACGGAAACGGTAATTTGTTCCTTTTATTTTTGAGGTAACGTAGGTCGGTAATGCGTCCCTTTTATTTCCAAGTAACGAGTAACGTATTCGTTACTTTTTGTTCGCGGTAACGCCTGCAACATGAATTTGATCCCTAACCTATCGCAATTTCAGCGTGGAATCAGTAACGCCACTTCTATTTCCGGCGATGTCTAATAGCGCTGAGATGGCGCTGTGGCGTATGCGCGAACACTTCTTTTGTAGCATGGAAATAGGGTTTTGTCATCTGCTGTCTTCGACGGGATGCGAACCAATTACCAGATAATTAGTTCGCATTCTCTAGAAGACAGCAGACGTCGAAGACCAGGTAACGCGCACACTCTTAATTTTCATCTGAAAAAGCTAGGTTATTGGAAATTAGATACTTCTGCCGAGCAATGATGTCGCTGTAAAACTACTAATCTCCAATGAGTATAACGGCAGGTTCACACATACCACATTGCAGCGCTAAATATAGAAGCAGCGTAGATTCAGCGTTGACTGGAAAGGAACGTACCGCCGATACAGCACTGTATGATCGCCGTATCGCTAATATAGTACGAAGTCAGCACTGCAGTAGCAAATTGTGCGCTGTTTCCAGCGCTGACTAATAGCAGAAAGGTAGCTCTGTGCTGTACTTGCGAACAGGCTTTAATGATCGGGTAAACATAGCGGTTCTTGGAGATAAAATAAAAACACATAATAGATTTGCTATTTACGGCTGCTACCACAAGACTCTAAACACAAAGGACCGTCATATGGTACCCGGTGTGGTCAAGCGTTTCCCCCGTTTAACGACCCCTGGGCCAAAAATTGCAACCCCATGTGTATAGTCAAACAAGCGGTCGACAAATATAACTTCCTCATAAAACTCGGCAGCCGGTAAGCGACCGTCGAGCCATACAAGAACGTGCTCCACGGCTTTTCGGTGGAGTGAGAGAATATGGCGCATACCCTTCCACGCGCTATCCAACCCTCAAAACAACGCGGTCGGCATGCTCACTTTACTCAAGAGAATGTCTGCCGACAAGGAATGGTTGGGCACCTTCCGTCTAAACCAAACAGAGGCGTTGCACCAACGAAACAGCTGTTCTTTTGTTTTGTTTTATTCGTTTATGGCGTGCGTCTGCCTTTACCAACGTGAGTTACCCATTCGTACGCATCCTCGCGTACACTTCGCGGATTTTGGAGTACAGGAATGGAATTGAGGTTGCTGAGTGTTGTGAATATTACATTTGATAGCAAACCAAAGACGTGATATGTTTCAGTGGCTTACATATTAAATAAATAAAAGGCAGCTGAACTCTCGGCTCTTCGAATCAGGTGGCGACCTGCGCCAACTAGCGCGGACTCTAAAATAAAAATATACATTTTTGTTACCACGGTTACCTACACGAGCTTGCACAACATGAAAACAAGCATAGTGAATATGAAATCACGTACAAGCATAGAGGCGTACTTAAGCAATGCAACGCACGCTGACAACCAACACATTAACACTAGGCCTTTCTATAGAAATAACTGACACAGTAGGTCATATACCTACAAATTTTCAACCACAATTTGGGCAAGTTAGTTCTACCGCTTGCTTTATAATATAAAATGTTTTTGCCAATATTTCTGGTGTACAAGAGCGTGACACAGAAAGCAATATTCCATGAAACCATTGTGTTATTATCACTTCACGTGGCCCGACTAAATTTAGTTTCGGTTTTAGTTTTACGCTAGCCCAGATCACTGACTAAATTCCAGTGGCTTCTTATTTGCTACGCACTTGCGCTTTATAGCGGCGCAAATAAAAAACAACAACATTATTCTGCACTTGGTAACCACAAAACCTGCGTCACTCAATTATTTGTTGTTAATTTTTAATCCAAGCCAGAATTGCGATCCAGTGTTGCTGCCCACATACTTCACCAAAGTTGTTCTCCCAAACATTTACGGAAAATCTACATCACATACTCATCCTGGCGGTTGTAAAATTGTACAAAAACTACTTTATTGACAGAGATGAAACAAATGTACTCCTTTTTGGGTTATGTAGGTTACTGTTATCACTGTATGACTGCCTGCGCTTGAATTTGTGATTCCAAGTAACCGTCCTTCATTGTAATCTGCGGATTGTTGGTCATTTCTTAATGACTGGTCATCGTCACTTTGTTCAAAGGCCATTCGGCAAGCCTTTGAGGTAGTCAGAGCCACTAAAAAAGTAATTTGACTACCCCGCGCAGTCATTGATTGTAGTGTAGGGTACAAATATATTGCTTACTTTTTTGGTTTTTATTGATGAAGCCAATGCTGTATCCGCGATATATCGAGAATGCCGAATTTGCGGAACTGCAGCACTCATGAAAGCTATGCCTCTTTCGCCAAACCTGCTGCAAGCTTATCACGTACGTAGATTGAAACGGGTAAACGTAATATTGACATACCTGATTGTTGTTGATGACGAGCACATTTCTTGAAGACTCGTCGTCTGTCGAGGTGAACTGAACTTTGTCACAGCCACCAGAAGGCACGCGACAAGAGCCAAAAAGGTTCTTGTACTGCGTCATGTCGAGAGGACTTGTGCCGCGGACATCAGGCTTTAAAAGGTTTCTGCATGCGTATTTTATTCATTAGCGTCGTTTAAGTCACATTTATAATTATGAACAATACAGTGCGTTCGCCTAATGAAGTTACTAATCCTTGTTTCCAATTTTCAAGCTCTGAAGAACAGTAAGAAGTCGACCGCGAAAGGACGAAAGTGAACATGGTTAACTATGAACACCAGGGTTCGATCAATAATACTCAGAAATCAAACTCTTATATGACCAACTAAAAATCTAGATAACAGGTGTGCATGAGAAACCATCACAAACGAGCCATCACCCCCCCCGCCCCTTTTATGCTAGCAATGAGGGCGATGCAGAGTCGTAAGCTGTAGTCACACGGTGCATCCTTACGGCGAGCCTAGTGTCGCAAAACTAGGCTTCGGAAAAGAGGCACGCCGTTTGAGCGAGGTGGTGAAACAAGCGTGTACGTTCCTCGCTTTTGAAGCGAGACATGGCAGTAACCGCACTGAGGCCTGTCAATCACCCGAAGAAGAAACGCGGACGCTGTCAATGATCGCTCGACATCGCTGTGGCGTCAAATCATGGAGACGGAGCGAGCTTGTGGAGAAGCCTCTCTTGCTGGCCGATCCTGTATCCGAGCTAAAGCTTATACTAGAAAAATTAGCGGCGAGTTTTATCTTCAAAGTGCTATAATGCATAAAATTGAGTATTTAGGGAATTCACCCGATATATATTT